>JAQQSZ010010025.1:0-12618 GCA_028646595.1 Phalanger gymnotis
AGGGGAGAGAGGAAGGGAAAGGGGGATGGGAAGGGAATGGGGCGACGGAGGGAAGGGCAGACTGGGGAACAGGGCAACCAGAATGTACGCCATCTTGGAGTGGGGTGGGGGAGGAAATGGGGAGAAAATTTGTAATTCAAACGCCTGTGAAAATCAATGCTGAAAACCAAACATGTCAAAAATAAATTTAAAAAAAAAAAAAGAAAAGGTAAACAAGAAAGAGAAATCATAAGGGACTTAAAAAAAAAAAAGAATGGAGGCCAGGAGAAAGAGAATGAGAGAGAGAGAATTAGATAATAGTTAATATTAGTAAAAGTTTTGAAGATTTACAAAGAACTTTATACAGATTAGCTTATTTTAGGCTCACAACATTGAAAAGTTGGTACTGTTATTTTACCAATTTTACAGATTAGGATACTGAGGCTGAGAGAGGTTGAATGAATATCCAAATTGACTAAGTCAGGATTTAACTTCAAATCTTTCGACTTAAAGTCCAAAAAAAAGGTGGTAGAAAAGCAAAAAGGGCTCAGATTCAATCTAGCTCAGTAGATTGAATCTGGCCTGCTTGTGAAAACAGGCATCACGAAGGGTGGGATTTCTTAAGACAACCCATTACGGTGAATCCCTAATAAACTTTGTCTTTTCCCTTGGCTGAGAAGGCTTGAGTAGAATTCTTTTGGCAGGACTCAGAGTATAGGTATTTTGGGGTCTTGAGCACCCCTAAAACCTATGGTTCCCTATCATCATTTTTCTTTAACCTCTTCATTTTTTTTTGGTTCCCTGACCGGGAATACTGCTCATCTCAAGTTCTTCTCCAGCCAAGACTGGAATTGGTAAGCCTCTCCCTCTCCCAATCCCCTTCTGGCTCTCCAAGCATTTTGGAGGTGCTTTTTGGGGCTGACTTCCCAGGTCCCCAGTAGGTCAGATAGCTGCTTGCTCTCTAGCACTCAGCCTGACACTCTCAGGTTCTTGGTCCTGTGTTTATGTTCGAGGCCATGGACCTGGGCACACCTTCTGAAGCACAGAGGACAAGGACAGATGCCCTATCCAGAAGTGCACCCCCAATTTTCTTAATTCTCTCAGCCCTAGGGAATGGGAAAACATCAGGTACCTTTTAGTGTTTATTTTTCCTGTCTTTTTTTGTTCCTTTTTGAGGCTTACTTCAAGATCTTCCTTGCCGAGGAAGGGACTTCCAGCCTCACAAGACCATAATGGGTCAATCCTCTTCAGTGCCCAAAAATTCACCTTTGGGTTATCTTTTACAAAACTGGAAAGAATTTAGTTTCTCTAAACAACTTAAAAAGAAAAAGCTTGTGTATTTTTGCAACACTGTTTGGCCTCAGTATCACCCAGAAGGCCACGAATCATGGCCCTTTGGGGTAATTTTACATTATAATACTCCTTTGCAGCTATAGTTATACTGTCTCAGAGAAGGAAAATGGAGAGAAATTTCCTACATAATGGCCTTCGTTGAGCTTTCTCAGAACCCCATTCTCAGAAAAGACTATAAGATCCTCACAGCTAGAGCCCCGCCACAAAGGGACAATGGGGGTCAACAGGACATTTAGGATAACCCCTTCCTTATGGCCCCCGGGGTTTTGGCCCCAGCCCCTCCTGCAGCTCCCCAACCTCCCCAAAGTACTCTTGTTTCCTGTGCTCCCCTTTCCATGGACACCCCCTCTTTCGTTTCCTATAGTGCAACCCCTCTCTTTTCCTGCTTCCTTCACCGTTCAAGTCTCCTATCCTGCATCTCATCCCATGGCCCCTCCCCACTTGGTAACCCCTGCTCAGGTCCCAGCCAAGGGTCTGGTTGAGGTGCCTCCCTCTGTGGCCCCTTCCCCTGATCTGTAGTTTGAACACTCCTTCTTTACACTTTCCTCTGGCCTACCCCCTGGGAGGGGACCTGATGGTGAAATTGGGGAGCCAATTTTCTCTAGTTAAACCTTGTAACTTTTCCCTCTGTTTACCAGACCTTTCCATGTTCCCTCAGACGTGTGGGAGAGGGTTGAGCCAATTATTTGGGATCAGGGAATTCCTGGGCAAGCTACTTCTGCCACACCAGCCATAGTTCCCTTCCATCACCTTCAATATCCAATTAAGCCCAAGGCTTGAGAGGGACTACAACCATTAATTGCCACTCAAGGCCCTGACTCACTCCCTCTAGAGTGGGGCCCTGACCAAGCTAAAGCTTTTAAGACTTTGAAAATTAAATTGACCACCAATCCAGCATTAGCTTTACCTAATCTAGAAAAACCTTTCAGTCACTATGCTGATGAAAGGAGAGGACAGGCTTTGGGAGTCCTAACCCAGTCCTTAGGACCTAACCCCAAGGCAGTTGCCTATTTTTCAAAACAATTACACTCCATCTCTGCTACAGGCACTCTAATTGAGGAAGCTTCTAAACCTCTCCTTGACCAGCCCTTAGAAGCTCTGGCTCCCTATCGAGTTCAGAGCATCCTAGAAGCAGAGGGCCACCAGTGGCTGGCTAGCCACAGGCTCACCAAATATCAAGTCTTGCTCTTAGATACCCCTGACCTAATTCTTCAGGTGTGCCACACACTACTGAACCCCAAAGCAATGTGGTACACAGAACAAGTGATTAGGGGAGCTAGGTATGAAATAGTCATCTTTAATTCCCTCCAGGGAAATTGTCTTTTACACCAGGGAAATTGTCCTTTCTCTATACTCCTATACTGCCTGTTTGGTGTTTGTTTGCTTAATCTCTTTGCCAGGTTTATCTCCTCCAGGCTCCAAAACATCAACTTCCAGATGACTGTTCAGACTACGTACCCCTTGAACTGGACCCATTGAGGCAGGGACAGCTCTATGCCCCTTGCCAGCAGGAAGAAATTTCAGAAGTTGAGACATTTGCTCCCTACTCCAAAGGAATTTAGGTCCTATTTGTTTGATGGGGGAATGTAGTAGGAAGGCCAAATTTATGATCTCAAATATAATCATGTATATATTTGAATGGTCCACAATCACAAGGTATGAGAGATTCTCTAAGGAGAAAACAACAAGAAATTTATTTAGGCCCCACCGCAGCAAAAACTTGAACCAGCCTCCCCATTCCAACATCTTGACAAAAAGACTCCAGGCCCAGAAAGCCCATTTCACAAGGGCAACTAGGAGGCCACAGAAAAGCAAGTAGCCAAATCATGTTCACTGGCCTCACGTTCCTGCTCGAACTCGGGTAAGCCCTGCTTCCGCAGCTTCTGGCTTCCACACCTTCCGCCACCGCTGAAGTTGTCTCCCGGCTCACTCCTCCTCGCAGCCGAGCTTCTGGCGTTCTCAAGCCCCGCTTCAATGACCAGAGACCATTGGTTCCCAAGCTGGCCCCTCCTAAGTCACCAATCCACACCCACACAGGTTTCACACCTGACCGGGCCCTGGGCCTGGGGCTTAGCACTTGACAGCTGAAAGTACTTCCACTGAAAAGAAACAAAAGCCATGCTAATGAGACAATTTTGCTTAACAACACAGGGAATGATGAGGGCACAATCTCTGGGAATCCCCTTGAACTCTGCTTGAATCTTCCAACTAGATCTGGCCTTCCCCTATGGCCATAAGCCTTACATTATCTTTAGGCCCAAATCTCCACCTAACCTAGGCCACACTTAATCCTGACCAAAATATCTATACCCTAGCCCAGTAACCCTAGCTCTCTTATTGTCTGTCATCTCCAGGTAGCCTTCAGCTATTTCCCCACCCTGGAGTATGACCTCATCCCAGTCCCTGGAGTCTGACCTCATCTCTGTCCTCCTTAGACTCCTCCTCAAGACCCTCCTAAACCCCTCTTCTAGTCACCCCAGACCACCCCTCAATCCCTCCCACAATCTTTGTGTATATAATCTCCATCTTGCCTCCATGAAGGTGATCAGATTCAATCTAGCTCAGTGGATAGAATCTGGCCTGCTTGTGAAAACAGGCATCACAAAAGGTGGGATTTCTTAAGACAACCCATTATGGTGAATCCCTAATAAACTTTGTCTTTTCCTTTGAAAAAAAAAAGAAAAGAAAAAAGTAAGAAGCTCTCCAAGTTTTTGCAATGTTTGCTAAGTGCTGTTCTCTGATATAATAACATGTAAATAATACACTATTCCAAGTGAGCTGGATAAACAGAATTCTCAGCAGGTTTCATAGAGATGATATTTAAAGCCTTTGGTTATTATGAAATTTATCAACAGAAATGAATATATATATAAAGAGGATAGAGCCAATAATAGAACTTAGGGGGATGTCTACATTTTCTTTGTAGAAGGGAGATAATGATCTAGACTGAAAAGAAATGGTTAGAAAGGTAAGAGCAAAAAGAAGGTGAATAACATCTCAGAAGCTGGAAATAAAGAGGATAAAGAACAGAATGATTATTAATGCCAAAAGTAAAAAAAAAAAACATTTCTAGCAGAGCATATTGTATTTAGCATTTAAAATTGAAAACTTAAATGATTACAATTTCAGTTGAGTTCTTGGAATAAAGTAGACCTAGACTTACAAGATATCAAAAATCATAAAGAGATGAAAAATGGAGGCAGTAAGTATAAATAAACATGGCTAGAAAATGAAGCAGAGATATAGGCTCATAGCTTGAGACATCTCCATTATTATTTGTACCTTTAGAATTTCATTCCAGAGGCCTTTCTATCCCACTTGGACCAGTATCCCTTTTAGAATTTCAAACCACTAGTTCCTACTTACCCTTTCTCTGACCTATATGACAGTTCACTACTATTCTCCTTAAAGAGTTCCTTAAGTTGCTACTCTCCATAAATACAATAATAAGTCAATAATTGTTCCTCCCACCAGTTGAAAGTGGTCTTTCCTTTCCTTTCCTGACTTTCTTTAACATTTTATCTTTACCTATCATATTAGAATTTATTTATATTGTGTAATTTATTAAGAAGAATTCATAAATATTTCATCACAATATTTAAGTATGCATCATTCCATGAGATTATAGACTCCTTGAATCCAGAAGCTCTGTGTTTTTCTCCTTCATCTTTGTGTCTGTAGGACCTAGTACAATGCTCCATGAAGCATAGGTACTTAATAAATGTTTATTGACTTGATTTTTTTAGTTTTCAAGATAACTTTTAAAGAGAAAATACACTTATACTTTACAGGATAACAGGAGTTTCCTGTTCCTTATGCTAGAAATTTATGGTAGAAAACTAGCATTGGTGGTCTTCAATACACAACAACCCCATTTGATGAAATCATAGAATGTTAAAGCAGAAAGGAAACTTTCTGTAGTTTCTCATTTCAAAGATGAATAAAATGAGGCTCACACAGGTCACTGGAGTTGTTCAAGACCACATATTTAGTATGTGTCAGGTCTGGGACTTGAAATCACAGTCTCTGACTCTAGGCAGCACTCTTTCCACTACCCCACAGTGCCTCTTAAGGAACATTCTCCCTCTATAATAGTATTACTGCACATTTTTATAGCTCTTCATATTTTCAAAGTACTTTCATGTACATTATCTGATCCTTAAACCTACTCTTAGTGATACTTTGGAAGTACTGGTGAAATACTGCCACAGCTGCATTGATAAAGGGCTTATTTGATACTACTGAGGGACTAAGTATGCTACTGGGATCCTTGAGAGGTTGTTATTACACATTTCCTTTGGTCCTTCTGCCTTAGGTTACAGTTTGGGAAGGAAAAATCTATACCTTGAAAATGCATGTCTTCCTTTCCTCTGCCTCAGAAAAGAACACACACACACACACACACACACACACACACACACACACACACACACACAAACACCAGTGGGTCTGTTCCAAGGATCCTGCCTTCAAACAAGTTTTAGTCCTAGATAGAAAGTAAGATCAGATAGGAAACTTAAGAATTAAAATTCTGTATCATAGTTAGAAATAAATCTTTGACAAACTCATTAGTTAGGACCTAATGATTTATATTTTCCCAAATTAATTGTTATAATAAAATAATTATTTTTGAATGAAAGCTTCTATCTTGCCAACTCAAATACCTTCTTTTATTGTGGTGGAGGGGAGGGAGAAAAGGGTATAGCATCCAATAGCTGAAAGTACTTGTCATTACCAGATGGATGAATTGCTCTGTGTAGATAACAGAAAATCAAAATTGCATTACCAAGCTTATACCATAGTAAATCCACACATGGGCCAGAAATTATTTAACATAATGAAGTATGAGCAATAGTTTCTTTATGTAAGCATTTATTCCAACATTTGCTTTACTCGTGTAAGTAAATGAAAAGGTGATGGTAAGTAGGAAGCAAACTCTGGATTTAGAATCGGAAGACCTTGAATCCAGCCCTAGCTCTGATATTTACTTGCCTTGTAATCATACAAATCACTGAATCTCTGTCTTCCTCAGTTTCCTTTTCTGGTAATGGAAGATAATAAGACATGTAGCATGAGCCAAAGCCCATTGGTATAGGACTCTTTCCTTACTCTTCTTGGATGATGGATGGAGCAGTTAGCAAGAGTGAGAGAGAAGGCAGCTCCAATCCATTAGCTCCAACCAGTCTCTTCAAGTCTCTTGGGATATCATTAGGCTTTTCATTCTCTTTAGATCCTTCTGGCTTCCGTCTTCATGAGGGAAGATGGAAGAGGCCAACCCCAATTCAGGTTGCTGAATGGAAAGAAGCTGAAATGAGAGGAGTTAGCAGTCTCCATCATTTCCCTATCTCTAGCTTGCTATACGAGAGACTTTCAGTTGCCATCAACATGGATAAATAAATTTCTTTGCTATTTGCTGTGTAGCTTCATTGGGGAATTGCTATTTGGTTGGAAGGAATTCTAGTCTTGGATATGAAGCTTGGGTCCTATTTCCCCCATTTTTGAACATAGATCAGAAATTTAGCTTGCACCAGAAAACTACATCTCCTAAGCTACATAGATGTAATTCAGGGCCTCTACTCCTTTGTTCTGAAGAAAGCAGAGTGATCAAGCTTCTGGCCCCAAACTGTTGCTTTCACTCCTGGAAGAAATTAAAGTCTCCCTTAGAGAAAGGAAGGGAAAAAAGAGGTTAGAGTTGTTTATTAACTCCCTTTGAGCCACAATGACAATCCATGCTCTATATGAGGGATAGCCATCACTACATATGTACATTATTTACCACATAGTGTTTTGTGAAAAATGCACACTATAAAGAGTGGAGATCTATATAAATATGAAGGGTGGAGGTTTTTTTTTAAAAAATATAGCTTTGTTATAAGTGATATAAGTGATACCTTGATTTGTAATTTCATTGGTAGAAAGAATACACAGTGAGGAAACTTATGGCATCAAAGCAGAATGTCAACTGCTTTGCAAATTATAATCTTGTGAGAGTTGCTTCAAGAACGAAGAGGTTAACAGACTTGCCTAGGGTCATAAAGATATTTAGTAGCTACTCTTGAATTAAGTCTTCCTGAAAGAAGTCAAATGCCACGGCAACTAAGACATAAAATCTCTCTAGTGAGAATTCTTGTTATTAATAATGCATGTTTAGAGCATAATTAGAGAAGTTTTCATTTTGATATTATATTATTGTAGCAGTTTTTAGGGCAGACCTCTCTTTGATATAAGGTTTCTAAAGACCAACAGAGGATAATGGTGGGGGGAGGGGATTTGGAAACAAAATATTAATAATCCTGCAATGCATATTTATAGTCCTAGCTTAAGAAATGAATCATGCAAGATATTTACACTGTACAAATGAAACAGTAACATTCATTATATCTTCATCCTTTTAATGCTGGCCTGCTTATTTTTCCCTCACTTTTGAATCTGATTCCATTCCAATTGGTCAACTACTCTCATCATTAGATTTATGGCAGCAATTTCATTTATCCAAGGGAAGAAAACAAATCTGGAGAAAAGAAAGCAAAGTGAGAATCTCTCCAACTTTTTGGAATGCTTCCTATATGATGTTTTATGATCTAATAACATACAGTGAAGTCGAACTTTCGGTGAGAGAAAGATGGAAAATTAGACAAAAAAAAAAACTATAGACACAAATCAAAAGTAAGAAAACTCCATCTCCCAGTGCCATTGAGAAGTACAAGAGTACCCAGTACATTATCAAGTGAAGTGAAACAAGGCACTTTTCAGACTGAGGAGGCTCACCCTGATCTTCAATCTTCAACATAGCCTCTCTCTCTCTCTCTCTCTCTCTCTCTCTCTCTCTTTCTCTCTCTCTCTCTCTCTATATATATATATATCTCTGTCAGTATATATATATATATATATATAGTATATATAATGTATGTATGTGTATATATATAGTAATGTATATATATATATGTATGCAGTACATATAAATATATTTTATCTATCTGTGACTATGTGTGTATATATGTATACATATACATATACATGTTTCTATATCTATATCTGTATATACTGCAGTACCTTTGTAACTTCTACCTAGGTATAGGTGATTCACTAGAGCCCTGCCTAAAATCCCCTAAAGAATGGGGAATCAGGCCAATATGTTGTTAAATTAATAAGGTAGGATTCTCAGTGCTATCAATTCCCTTACTGTTGGAAGTGATCTAATTAAATATTAAATTTTCTTTAGCAGGGTTCATCCATCTAAATGTGACTGAACATTTTCAGCTAGCATTTATTACCAATGAATATCAGTGCTCATTCAATGTGTGGCTTTAGCAAATTAGAGCTGATAAAGCATCATTTGACTGTGGCTTCTTGGTTTTTTGCAAGCAGTTTTTGAGTTATTATTAACCTTGAAATAAAGGAATAGTGGTGGCAGGTGATTGTAATCCTACCAAAATCTCTTATTTCACTTCATATCATGAAGTTACTTGCATAATATTAATCATAGTATTAATTTTATAAATATATATGCATTTAATACACACATATGTATGTATATGCATTGTGTATATACGTATACATGTACATACGTGTGTGTATGTGTGTGTGTACTGGTCAACATGGTAAAAAAATAAATGAGAGCCAAAAATGGGACCAAAAAGGAATTTAAAATCTTATTTTTTAAACTTTCTACTCTGAATTCGATTACTTGCTTGCTTGGTTATTATAGCTATCATTATTTGTAAGTGAATTCCAAGCATATTGTCCCATAAGTAAATGCCTATATTCTCTCAACTTGAGAATATCTAGCAGTAGATATAAGGGCAGAGACTGGGTCTTCCTTTTAATGAAGTTTTTCAGTGCAGCCTCAGTTACCCAGTTTTTTTTAAGATTAATTTATTTATTTTTAGTTTTCAACATTCATTCACACAAGATTTTGAGTCACGAATTTTCTCCCCATTTCTCCCCTCCCCCCACCCCAAGATGGCATGTATTCTGATTGTAACTTTCCCCAGTCTGCCCTCTCTTCTATCATCTCACTCCCCTCACCTTATCCTCTTCCCTCTTACTTTATTGTAGGACAAGATAGATTTCTATGCCCCATTGCCTGTATATCTTATTTCCCAGGTGCACGAAAAAACAATTTTTAACATTTTATTTTAGAACTTTGAATTCCAAATTCTGTCCTTTTTTCCCTCCCCAGCCACCTTCCTTGAGAAGGTATCATTATGCAAAACACTTCCGTAATAGTCATGGTATGAAAGACCAACTATATTTCCCTCCATCCTATCCCATCTCCCATTTGTTCAATTTTCTCCTTTCACCCTGTCCTTTTTCAAAAGCATTGCTTCTGACTACCCCCTCCTACAATCTGTCCTCCTTTCTATCATCCCCCCCTCTTGTGCCCTTCACCTCTACTTTCCTGTAGGGTAAGATACCCAATTGAGTGTGTATGGTATTCCCTCCTTAAGCAAAATCTGATGAGAGTGAGGTTCACTCATTCCTTTTCACCTCCCTCTCTTCCTTTCCATTTTAACAGCTTTTTCTTGCCTCTTTTACGTGAGTTAATTTACCCCCTTCTATCTCTCCCTTTCTCCTCTCAATATATTCAACCCCTAATTGTACTTTTTAGATATCATCACTTCATATTCAACTCACCCTGTGCCGAGTGTGTGTGTGTGTGTGTGTGTGTGTGTGTGTGTGTGTGTGTGTGTGTATTCCCTTCAACTACCCTAATATAGAGAAATGTCTCGAGTTACAAATGTCATCTTTCCATATAGGAATGTAAACAGTTTAACTTTAGTAAGTCCCTTATGATTTCCTTTCCTATTTTCCTTTCCATGGTTCCCTTGATTCTTGTGTTTGAAAGTCAAATTTTCTATTCAGTTCTCATTTTTTTCTTTTTCAAGAATGCTTTAAAGTTCTCTATTTCATTGGAATTCCATTTTTTGCCCTGAAGTATCACACTCAGTTTTTCGGGGTAGGTGATTCTTGGTTTTAATCCTAGCTCCTTTGACCTCTGGAATATCATATTCCAAGCCCTTTGATCCCTTAATGAAGAAGCAGTTAGATTTGTATTATCCTGAATATGTTTCCCCGATACTCGAATTGTTTCCTTCTAGGTGCTTACAATATTTTCTCCTGGACCTGGGAACTCTGGAATTTGGCTACAATATTTCTTGGAGTTTTCTTTTTGGGATCTTTTCGAGAGGTGTTGGGTGGATTCTTTCAATTTCTATTTTACTCTCTGCTTCTAGAATATCAGGGCAATTTTCCTTAATAATTTCTTGAAAGATGATGTCTAAGCTCTTTTTTTGGATCATGATTTTCAGGTAGTCCAATAATTTTTAAATTCTCTCTCCTAGATCTATTTTCCAGGTCAGTGGTTTTTCCAATGAAATATTTCAGATTGTCTTTTATTTTTTTTAATTCTTTTGGTTCTGTTGTAGAATTTCTTGATTTCTCATAAAGTCATTAGCTTCCACTTGCTCCATTCTAATTTTTAAGGAAGTATTTTCTTCAGTGAGCTTTTGGACCTCCTTTTCCATTTGGCAAATTCTGGTTTTTAAGGCATTCTCCTCCTCATTGGCTTTTTGGACCTCTTTTGCCATTTAGGTTAGTCTATTTTTAAGGTGCTATTTTCCTCTGTACTTTTTGGGTCTCCTTTAGCAAGCTGTTGACTCATTTTTCATGATTTTCTTGCATCCTTCTCATTTCTTTTCCCAATTTTTCCTCTGCTTCCCTTACTTGATTTTCAAAATTCTTTTTGAGCTCTTCCATGGCCTGCAATCAATTCATATTTTTCTTGGAGGCATTTGATGTAGGATCTTTGACTTTGTTGTCTTTCTGGCTGCATATTTTAATCTTTTTTGTCACTAAAGTAAGATTCTATAGTCTGAGGGTTTTTTTTTTGTGCTGTCTGCTCATTTTCCCAGCCAATTACTTGATTTTTGAGCTCTTTGTGAAGATAGGATTCTGCTTCCAGAGTGGAGAGTGCTCTGTCCCAAGGTTCAGAGATTTTGCACTGCTATTTTCCTTTTTTTTATTTATTTTTTTTTTATTTTTAGTTTGCAACAAACAGTTCTACATAATTTTGAGTTCCAGATTTTCTTCCCTCCCTCCCCCCCTCACTCCTCAAGAAGGCATGGAATCCCATATAGCTTCCATGTATAACTTGGCATTGAATTAATTTACACACTAGTCAAGTTGTGGAGAAGAACCATGACCAATGGAATGACTCATGAGAAAGAAGAAACAGAACCAAAAAAAAAAAAAGAAAAGAAACACAACCCAACAACAAATACAAAAGAGTGAAAAAAAAAAAAGTGGGAGGGAGAAAAAGGCGAGCATGAATTGTGCCTCGATTTGCATTCATACTTCATAGTTTTTTCCCTGGATGTAGATAGCATTCTCCACCGTGAGTCCTTTGGAGCTGCCTCTGCATATTGTGTTGCTGAGAAGAGCAAAGTCTGTCAGGGTTAGTCATCACAGAATCAATATATCTGTCGTAGTGTATAATGTTCTCCTGGCTCTGCTCCACTCACTCAGCATTATGTCCTGTAGGTTCTTCCAGGTTGATATGAAGTCCGTATCATCCCCATTTCTTATAGCACAATAGTATTCCATTACCTTCATATACCACAGCTTGTTCAGCCATTCCCCAATTCATGGGCATCCCTTTCATTTCCAATTCTTAGCTAACACAAAAAGAGCCGCTTAATATTTTTGTGCATATGGGCCCTTTTCCCACTTGTGTGATCTCTTTGGGATACAACCCTAGGAGTAGTATTGCTGGGTCAAAGGGTATGAACATTTTTATAGCCCTTTGGGCATAGTTCCAAATGGCTCTCCAAAATGGCTGGATCAGTTCACAACTCCATCAGCAATGTGACAATGTTCTAACATTCCCACATCCTCTCCAGCATTTATTGTTTTCCTGTTTTGTTATTTTAGCCAATCTGACAGGAGAGAGATGGTATCTAAGAGTTGTTTTGATTTGCATGTCGCTAATCAGTAGAGATTTTGAGCATTTTTTCATATGTCAATAGATATCTTTAATTTCTTCCTCTGAAAACTGTCTGTTCATATCCTTTGACCACTTCTCAATTGGGGAATGACTTGTATTCCTATATATTTGGTTCAGTTCCCTGCATATTTTGGAAATGAGGCCTTTATCAGTGACACTAGTTGTAAAGATTTTCTCTCAGTTTTCTGCCTCCCTCCTAATCTTTGTTGCATTGGCTTTTTTTGTACAAAAACATTTCAATTTAACATAATCAAAATTATCCATTTTGCATTTTATAATGC
>JAQQSZ010010026.1:0-12618 GCA_028646595.1 Phalanger gymnotis
AAATATAGTTAAGTCTTTCACAACATGTATTGTGGAAGGGTTTTACATAATGATACACATGTGGCCTATGTTGAATTGCTTGCCTTCTTAGGGAGGGAGGGTGGGGAGGGAAGAGGGAAGAGAATTTGGATCTCAAGGTTTTAAAAGCAGATGTTAAAAAAAAAAAAAGTTTTTGCATGCAACTAGGAAATAAGATATACAGGCAATGGGGCATAGAAACCTATCTTGCCCTACAAGAAAGTAAGGGAAAAGGGGATGGGGGGAAGTGGGGTGACAGAAGGGAGGGCTGACTGGAGAATGGGGCAATCAGAATATATGCCATCTTGGAGTGGGGGGAAGGGTAGAAATGGGGAGAAAATTTGTAATTCAAACTCTTGTGAAAATCAATGCTGAAAACTAGAAACATTAAGTAAATAAAAAAAGAACAAAATAACTAAAAAGTTCATACACTTTGACCCAGAGAGCCTATCATTAAGCTTACACCCCAAGGAGGTCATTGATAGGAAGAAAGTTCCCATATACACCAAAATACTTATGGAAGCACTTTTTGCAATAGCAAAAACTCAGAAACCAACTTGATGCCCATCAACTGGGGAATGACTAAACAAATTTTGATACAAAAATGTAATTGAATATTAATTTTCCTGTGAAATCCAACTGTGATGAATACACAGAACCATGGAAAAATCTACACAAACTAGTTCAGAGTGAAGTAAGGAAAGCCAAGAAAAACACAACTACAGCAATGTTAAGGGAAAGAATCATCACCCATAAAAGCAAAAAATTAATATTTCAAAATCATAAAGGACAAGCATGGCTCAAAGAAAGGGACATGAGAAGCCACCCTCGCTCTGCCTTTTTGCAGAGGTGGGAAGTCCACAAAGGTCATATGTTGCATATATTTTCAGACTTTTTCAATGATGTGGAATAGCTCTCTGGTGGGGGAGGATACTAGGTGAAATTATGGTAATTAAAAAAAAAATCATCAATAACATTTTTGTAAAACTTTGACAATCTTTTCCATTTTTTTCCTGTTAGCTGTCTTCCTTCTATTTTATTTCAAATGCCTTCAGAATGATTTTTTTTTCAGTTGGATTTCCTGACAAGTTTTCTTTAAATTTATCCTTCCTTGCTTCTCACCATTTTATGAAATGAAGCTCTTCATAGTCACCTGTCTTGGTAAGATTTTCCCAATGAGCTTACCTTCTTGCAGTACTATCTTTCTTTGCTTGGCAAGCTTAACCAAGGTGTTTTTTAGGTTCTTTTGATGTCTTTGTCATGTTTAGGTCTGTGTCATATGTCTATGTTTATCTACCTTTCCTTATCAATTCCTTGTTTAGTTTAGGATTGTGTCGTTTTCACTGCATGCTATATGACATTTGATCTAATAAGGCAATGGCCTGACTATACACAGGCAGCTGATTCAGGGTTAACTTCCACATCAACAAGTGTTTTTTTCATGTCAAATTATGATCATTTTCATTTTTTTTTTGGTAAAATTATTACTGGGCACTCTCCATGTCCAGTGCCTCTGGCATTTTCTCAAAGAAAGCATTTATTATGTAAAGATGTAAAACGCTTCAGTGTCATCTACAGGATTTTAGCCTCTCTCATTTCTTCTTCCTGAATTTTGCTATCTGATAAACGTTTAATATGTGACCTTTAAAAATGCTAAATTACTGTGTTTTACTACTATGTTTTAAAATAGTATAGAACCAAGCCCACATCACTCATGTCCAAAATGACCAAATCCAAATTACCCCACAGGTGGGGTCCACAGCATATGGGGTTAGTGTTTTAGTGGCTGCTTAAAATATGATTTGTTTTGACCCCATCACTAACATGTTTTACATGACTATGACATCATGTTTACTATATTCAAGAGACTGTTTCTTTTTTCTCAATTATTTTGATTGAACTTAAGAATAAACTGCCACCAGGAGAAGAGTGATGGCCTTATGGCCTGAATGACAACAAACATTTTGGCTTCAGACTTTCCAGACAGACTTGTTTTGTTGATTCCACTCCTGGCAAAACTGGCCTCCTATTAGACAGTTGAGGGTGAGGTGGGCAAAGGCAAAGTCACATTTGGTTCCATTTAATTCCCCAATCCTTTTTAGAGGATACTAGAAGAGTAGCAGTTCCCTGCATACTCATAGAATTTCAAATTAAGGTACTTAATCTTTCATACTCTTTCCCCTAGTCCCAAGGCATAATTTTTACTTGGTAGTCAAGCATAAGGAAGAAAAACTATCATCACTTTAAGCAGCTAAAGCAGAAGTAACTCCCATAAGAAACAGAGAAGAACTGCCCAGAGACTTAGAAATAAATTGGTCCCTGAATAGATTTCAGGGTTTGGTAACTAAGAGCTCTTTTAATTATGTAATAAAAAAAAAAATTTTTCTACCCCAAGACAATAACATTTTAAAAACCACTAACATTATCTAAGCACATGCTTAGATAGCAGCTTCCATTCAAGGTTGCTGGGATAGCTATGGTGGCACCCCTTATTCATGACTGTAGATCTTTGGAGATAAGTCTAGAAAACAGCTTGGGGAGTCAGGAACATAAAGCTGAGGCCAGCCCTGCTGGAGTCACCACTCAACAGACACAGGAAGGCTGAACACTGGGTAGGTGCAGTCTGAGTAGAGGCGATGGGCCAAGATGAAGGAGATCTTCACAGGAGGGCAACTACATCTTTCAAAAAACATTCAGAAAAAGATGTGACTCTAGGGAAAGCAGTTCAAGACATGAAGGCCAACAGTTTGCAGTTGTCATGTGAGATTCATGAGATCACCAAGGTACCAGTGAAAGGAACCAGGTAACACGGTAACAAAAACAAGGGACTGGGAGCCAAGGGAGTGGGGTCCTGGCCTTGGTTCTTCCACTAATTGGCAAGCCTATCTTATTATTCTGATACTCCAACAACAAACAACTTCAGATACTCCCTCCATCTAGACCATGGGGACATAACTGGGGGGTCCATGAGCTTGTCTTCTTAATAACTGTATTTCAACATAATTGATTTTCGTTGAAATCCTGTTATTTTATGCATTTGGAAACATTCTTCTGAGAAGGACCCCACAGGCTCCATTAGACCAGGGCTTCTTAGACTTTTTCCACTGGAGACCCCTTTTCATGTTTCCACAGTTTTCATTAGCATTGCATGACCTGAGGGTATGCACAGTGCAAACCATGTATGCTTTGTGTTCAGAACCAAGGTTGCAGTGAAGTCACAAGCCTACTGCCAGAAACACCTTGGATTTGTTACGCATTTGATTTTGAATTAATTTCTGGTCACCCGTGCATTCAGAAACCTTTAACTGTTGCCAAATTTTTTTGTGACCCCAATTGGGTCACAATTCAGTTTAAGAAGCATTGCACTAGACTACCTAAGGGGGTCTGTCTGACTTAGAAAGGTCAAAACACTCCAAAGAGGTAGTAGATGGTCTTGAAGAGTTGTTGTACTTGAAAAATTCATCACCTGCAACCAGTCTCATGATGTGCATCTCTGACCTTAGGGCAGTTTTCTGATAACATATAGTCAGTTATCCGGCCTATGTTTGAAGTCTTTCCCACTTGGTAGGCTCACAAGTATGGCTTTTAAGGCTTGGAACTGGATAAATGGCAGATCTCAAAGAGTACTCATGTTTCCAGTGCATCTTTGAAGGAGGTCTCCCAGGAAGCATCTCAGGGATCTGTGCAAAACTCCATGCTATTTATAATTTTTAATAAACTATTTGGATAAAAATACAGACAGCAGGTTTATCAAATATGCAGATGACATAAAACCAGTGCCAGCCAACAGTAGATGACATTTAAGATACAAAAAAAGTTTGGCCTGGAAAAGAGATTGGGGGCCATGATGGTGTTTTCAGGCATCTCCAAAGGACTAAACCATAGAAGAGATTACACAGATTCTACTTGGCCCCAGAGAGTAGAGACAGGAACAACAGGTAGGAAAACCTTCGTAAAATTAGACCCACTCCAAAAGGAGAATGGGCCACCTCAGGTGTTAATGGGTACCCCCTGACTAAAGTTCTTCAAGTAAAGCCTGGATGACCCCCTACTGGTTGTGCAGTAGAGAGAACATTGGATCCCTGATTTCATTAGTTTGTGTACTGTCTCCAAAGGTACTTCTCCACCCATTAGGAGCCTTAATGAATGCTGCCCCCAAAATAATTCACGACTTGGTGGCCTTCTGATTGTGAGCTGCTCTGTATTTGGGCTCCTCAAACTTTCTTCCACTCAAAAACCCCTTTAACATTTTGGCAGCATTGGTTGGTGTTGTGTGGCCAGAGGGCATGGGCAGTGCAAAGTGAGCATGCTGCAATGAAGGTGCTTGAATGCAATACGGGCAAGCGCTGCCAGAAGCACAGAGGATTCATTATGCTTTGAATTTTAATTAATTTTTGGTCATGGTACATTCAGAAACCTTTTACTGTTGCCAATGGGGCTGTGACACATGGTTTAAGGAGCACTGCTCTATATGGAGGCAAGATGGTCCTTGGAGAGAAGTCTGTGGCCAAAACACTAGGCAAAGATGTTCTAGATTAGTAGGAAGTGCTGAAGCACAAGCTTAGCTTCTGAGAACCCAAGCTCTCTGGAACATCCCTGAAGAACACAATCACCTCCATGCTATAATGAGGCATCAGAGTAGGATTTGAGATAAAGCACAGTAATGAAAACAGCAACAATAAGGATGACAGAACCCCTCTATGTGCATGTATATATTCATATGTGCAATTTACAGCTTAAAAAGTTGTTTTCTTGCAGTAAGTTGGTAAGGCTTCCTCCCTCTGAATTTCTATGGCACTTCTAAGTTCTCACATATGATGGACGATGATGTTTTCTTGACAGTCTTCCTTTCGAGGTTCAGCTCGATTGCTGTTTCCTCTCTGAAGTTTTCTCTCATCACTCAGGGGTGAAAGTGTTTCCTCCTTCCCCTGGTTTTCTTAGAGTGTTTTCTCTAGATCTCACCTCTGGCCCCATCCCTCTGTCTCATATTATGCTTCTTGTATATATATGGTATAATGTCTTCCTGCACCTGCAGCCTCCAGCAGACTTTAGTTCCCTCAGGGCAGAAACTGAATTGTTTTTCACCTTGGAGCCTAGTGCCATGCTTTTATACGCACAGGAGGCGCTGAATGGTCACTGTATGTTCTGATTTTTAAACATCAGTTGACTTTCTCCCCAGTTCGATTTTAGGTGAGGCAGGCACCACATCTCACATAATGCTCACTAAATAGCAGACACACCAGTATTTATAGACTACCAATATACTGAGTCAAATGTACCCATGACTCGAGGCCAGAGAGGGGTATTAATGTCCCCTGTTACCACACCATAATCCTGAAGGTTTGGAATCTAACGGGACTCAAGTGCATCTCAGCAAACAGCACATCATGGTGATCCAAATAAAGAGGCAAAGAAAAACATCCCGGCTGATGTGAAATCCATTGAAAGAGTGTTCTGATGCTACACAAGGCTGGTGGCGCCACGCAGAGAGCGCTAGGCCTGGAGTCGGGGGACCCAAGTTCAAATCCAGCCTTGGACACTCACCGGCTGGGTGACCCTAAGCAAGCCACTTAACCCCTGCCTGCCTCGGCTTCCTCATCTATGAAATGGGGATCAAAAAAAAATAATCACAAAACGCTTTGCAAACCTTAAAGCACTGTGTAAATAACAGCCATTGTTACTATTAACGCGCTATCCCAGAATAATGTCAATTCTGAGATGTGTGCACTCTGTGAAACAGACTTTTCATCAAACAAACGAACTGAGGAGGGAAGGTAAAACACTTGCAGAAAAGGTGGGCTGAGTGCCACAACTCCCTTTTCTTGTACAGTCAAGCATCTGTGAGTTTGAACGAACGCAGTCTGAATGCAGCAGATACAAAGTCAGCAGGAGATCTGATCTTTGGTGTGATGCGCCAGAGCCCTCAAATGCTCAAGGTTAAGCACCTACCATTGGCTTCTCCACACAGGGCTCCAGCGTATTGACAATTCTACTGTTTGTTTTGACTTCTCAGCTGAGTCAGCTACGACCACACGGTTAACTCTCGTGGCAGCAGCCAAGTTCTATTGTGTTTTGTAACTAAAAAAAGGGAAAATTTTGCTATAAAAAGATTACATCTTCCTATACTCCCCCTCCAGAAAAAAACAAAACCACCAAAAAGCCAGTTTATATTTGAAATTCCAAGCGGCTTTTCAACTGCCATCACTCCTAAATGTAGAGTTGTTAAAAATTAATGTATCCCACTCAGCAAGAAGTCTTTATGCGCAGCACAAAAATACATGTGTAATACTGTGGGAGTTGGGGCTTTCAGGAGCATTAGAGCCACGGCATTCCAACAGGGAAAGCCGCCACTCAGAGAATGCTCCCCAAGGCAAATGAGAGGCGGCCTGCTCCTCCTTCCAGCAGGCCTTAACGGCGACATTTGTAACAAATCTACATAAGACCAAGGTACATCGGAGGCATTAGTCTTGGCAAATAGAAGGGTCACCTCAGTGAAGACTAGGAAAAGGAGAAGATAATAGGGGGATGATGAAGAGAAATGGGCACTTAGATCATTGTGTTTTAGGCATTTTTCAAACACATCTGACTCTTCATGACTCCATTTGGGGTTTTCTTGGCAATGATACTGGAGCAGTTTGCCATTTTCTTCTCCAGTTCATTTTTACAGATGAGGAAACTGAGGCAAACAGGGTTAAGTGACTTGCCCAGGTCACACAGCTATTAAGTGTCTATGAAGATAAGTTTTCCTGATTCGAAGCCCAGTGCTCCGTCTACTGTACCATCTAGCAAATGGCCTCAGTCTTCTCTGTAAGAAAGTGAAATCCTCAGCTGGCTCTACAAGCATAGTGCCAGGAAAGCTGGCTGTAGCTAGCATGAAATGCTAACAACAAAAAAATATAACTGGGGAAAACAGGTCTATAAAGAAGTGATAGGACCCCTGCTTGAGGTGGTCTCAACAGGATAACAGCAGGTAACAGAGAGAAAGTAGAGATGCCAAGCAGGACAATCCTAAGATGAGAAACAGCAAAGTGGTTAATGGGGGTTGAATCCCAAAGTAAGTAAGGTAGTGGTAAGAGAGTACTTGGTCGCCCTCCATGAGTTCCAGTCAACGGGTCTGAAAACTACAGAAACCAAAGAACTGACAGAGCGATAGAGAAGATTAGGGAGTCGAGGGGAGACGCTGCAGGATTGGAAGTCGAATGTTTTACTAATTCTCACAAAAGAGGAAAAGACAGAGTCTGGAAGCTACAGTCCAGGGCACCAAACCCCAAATCTCAGCGAAATTCTAGAACATTTATTTAAAGGTGGTGACCATCAGGAGAGGTGAGCACAGACTGGCAGCAGGAGGGTTTCCTCAAGAACAGGTCACATCAAATTGACTTCTTTTCCTTTTATGCACACACTTTTTTTAAAACAAACGTTGTTGGTTCTTTTTCTCAATCTTTTAAATTTCTGGGGGACTCGACGGGGGTTGTAGAGGTGAGGGCTTAACAACACTGAAGCCAGGGGAAAAAAAAAGGAGGAAATCAAATCTTTTTTTTTTTAAATGCACAGAAGATATTCAGAAAGAAGACATTCAGAAAGGCGCACAGATAAGTATGGCAGTTTTAAAAGTAATATGCGAAATATACCATATAAATTTTTTTAAAGCAAATGACATGAAATGGGAATTTACAGTTTTATGTACAATCATCTTCTTTTGTATTCTACCAAGTGTCTAGAAACATTTTTGGGAGGGAAGTGTTTATGTTCAAAATTTTAAAGGAATTTTTTTTTAATAAAGAACAAGCCTGGGGCAGCTAGGTGGCACAACGAGTAGAGCACCGGCCCTAGAGTCAGGAGGACCCAAGTTCAAATCCGGCCTCAGACATTTGACACATGTACCAGCTGTGTGACCTTGGGCAAGTCACTTAACCCCAACTGCCCTGCCGAAAGAAAGAAAGAAAGGAAGGAAGGAAGAAAGAAAGAACAAGCCTGACCCCAAAGAAGAGATGGGAGAAGATTATCTCCTCCATTTCCTTTGCAGAGATGTGTGGAGAAAAATAAATAAAAAACTGTGTGACATTTTTTTCAATGTGCCTGATGGTTATTTTTTCCTTCTTCCTATTTTTCTTTCTTTTTTTAAAAAAAAATTCTTTGTCATAAAGGGTGGTGCTCTGGGAAAGGGAAAAGAGGATAAAGGGAGACATCTAGGCGATGTAAAAACAAATCATATCAATAAAATCAATACAATTAAAAATAGTTAACAGGCATTTCTTAGGCACCAAGTACTTGACAGGTCAAAAAAGAAAAAGAAAAAAATGCCCCTGCCCTCAAGGAGCTTACATTCTACCAGGGGAGAAAACATATACATAAATAATATACACAAACTATGTGGAAAATAAATACAAGGTTAATTTTGGGGAAGAAGCAAGAAAGGCTTCAGGAAGGAAGTGTTGTCTGAGCAAACCTCTGAAGAGACAAGATAATAAAAGGCAGAAATTAGGCAGGAGTGAATTCTAGGCATGGAGGACAGCAGGTTCAAAGACGAGAAGATGAGAAACGGAGTATCATTCATAAGGAACACCAAGGCCAGGATAGTTTGGTTATCTATTGAGTGCAGGAAAGGAAAAGGCAGGTTGAAGCCAGCAGAGAAACGAAAAGGTCCAGAAGGCAACACAAGCCAACAGGGCAATTTTTTTACTACTCATTTAATAATATACACTTTCTAAAAAAGCACATATAATTGGAAGTTCATCAGTTCACGCACAGTGCTCTTTGTGTGTTCTTTGAATACTCCAATGTTTGTGTTTACTGATGGAATTCATGATTTTAAAAGGCACAAGTCTTGAAAACATTCTACCAAATAAAAGAGGGGTCACCAAAGTGTTGGCAAGGGAAACAGCAATAAAAACACAGGTTCCTCAAATATTTGGGACACAGATGATAGCAAAGAATTGAAAAGACAATAACATGTCCTCGGACTTAAGACTGACAAAACAAACTGCAGCACAGGAGCATGGTAGAGAATTACTGCGCCATAAGAAATGGTGAAAATAAGAATTCAGAGCAGCGTGGGAAAACTGCTCTGTATTACCATTATTATTACTGCTAGCAGTAGTACTAATACTACTAATACTATGCTGGTACTACTACCATCACCACTGACTACTACTGTTTACTATTACTGTTAGTACTACTACTACTAGTAGTACTGCTACTACCACCACTACACCCACAACTACCACACTACTACTACTACTACTACTACAAAGAAATAAGCAGAACAAAGAAAATGAATGACTATACAAATGTAAATGGAAAAGCCAAAAACCAGAACTGAATGCAGAGTAAATATGACCAAAATGTATGGTCCTGGAAAAGCATTAAGAAAATATACTTATTCCTTTCTTGTAAGCAAAAATGGGAGAATATGCGTTCTACGGCCTGTTTTTCTTAAGAACTCTTTGTTCTCTCTCCCCCCCCTCCACCTTCCTCCCTCCCTCCCTCTGTCCCTCTAATTATTTGTTACAAGGGAGAATTCCCCTCTAGGTATAACAGGGATATAATATATAGTATACATATACATGAAAATGATGCAAAACCAAACTATATCAATGATTTTTTAAAAGAAGATAGTAACTGATGTCTTCTCAATCACCTTTCCCCGCCTCGGTTTTTGGGTTCCGGGTAGAACTATAAAACAGATTAACTCCCAAATGTGTAAATGGCTGGTCCTTCTTAACTTGCTAGTCTCTTACTTTTTTTTCTTATTTTAAATTTCAGTATCTTTTGTTTTTATATTACCTTTATTTTGGAATATATCCTCCCCCCTCCCTTACCCAGAAAACCATCTCTTGAAACCAAGAAAAGAGGGTGAAAAAAAGCCAATTCAGCAACACTAACCAACCTCTCGTTGGAGCCTGGCAGTTTATACAACATTCCACAGCCAAGTTCACTTGTATGCAGGGCTGTGAGAGACATTTTGTCATTAGTTCTGGTTAAAAATCAAATGCTGGTCATTGGCCCAAAACAGCATCAACAACCAACCTGGCCCTACTCTATGTTGGGTGCTAGGGATACAGCCGGGAAAACAGGAGAGAATGGCCCATTCAGTGGCTGAGCTTGCTGAAGACATCAGCATGAAGCAAACTGCTTAAGGAAGCACTGCTGGGTTGCTAACAGCCACCAGTGACAAATGGAGGAGATCTAACAGGCAGAAATAGGGACAGGTGCAGTCCTAAGTACAGATGAGGGAAGAGAAGGAAGCCCACAAACATAGGCCAGTGACTGACTTCTGCCTAGGGAGGCAGATGTTTGTGGGCTCTCAGGGTCTCCTTGCTGTGGCAGTTAATTTACACTGGTCAAAGTTCTGGATAAAGTTATCACAGTAAACATCAATGTGATTTCTGTTGTTTCACACACTTAGATTTAAAAAAACCCACTTCACAAGTAGATGATGAAGGAAACAAGATTAAATACCATTCTATCTGAAAAAGACCTGGGGGCCCAAGTG
The DNA here is from genome assembly GCA_028646595.1 of Phalanger gymnotis. Taxonomy (NCBI): domain Eukaryota; kingdom Metazoa; phylum Chordata; class Mammalia; order Diprotodontia; family Phalangeridae; genus Phalanger; species Phalanger gymnotis. The sequence goes on from JAQQSZ010010026.1 coordinate 10,514, forward strand.
GACTGCAAATTCATTAAGCCAATAATGTGGTACGGTAATAGGATTTTTACACCCTGAGGCCTGCTCTCCTGGATTGGTAAATCCCTGGCTAGGATCATTATTTCATGAAAGGTTCCAGCCATGTTTATTGCATTTCCACATCAATTCATGCTCCACACTGCTCTACACCCTCACCAAAAGCCTAGAGCTCTGGACCTAGAGTTCAAATCCAGCTCTGGACATTTACTAGCTGGGTGGTCCTGGGGAAGTCACTTGACCTGTTTGTCTCAGTTTCCTCATCTGCCAAATCAGGATCATAAGAGCATGGACTTCAAGAGGTCATGAAAATCAAATGAGGTAATATTTGTAAAGCATCTACCAGAGGGCTGCACATAGCAGGCGCTCTACAAATGCTTATTCCCTTCTCCCTCTTCCCCCTGTGGGAGGCAGCAGGCAGCACGAACCACACTCCACCAAAGGCCTAAATGATCTATGAGTTGGGAAGGGTTTGTAGAGAGGAAACCTTAAGTCCCTGGAGAGAATGGGAGCTCACTCCAGAGGAGATGAGCAAAGGCAGGAAGGGACAGGGCAACTGTAAGTCAGTGAATAAACCAGTCTGGCAGGCACACAGAATCTCCAGAAGAGAGGGTGGCAGCCAGGTGGCTCAGAGGATAAAGTGCTGGGCCTGGAGGCAAGGAGAGCCAAGTGCGAAGCTGGCCTCGGGAACTTCCTATGTGCATGCTCCTGGGTAAGCCACCACTTCTATTTGCCTCTTCTAAAAAATGGGGATAATAATAGCACCTCCCTCCCAGGAGGCATTTAGCACAGTACGTGGCACGATGTAAGCACTAAGTAAACATTAGCTATTGTTATTCTTATTAATAAGGTTATTGCTATTAGTGTTAATATCACCATGCTGGAATTCGGGCATTGGTTGATAGTGGGGAGTCAGTAACAATTCTGAATAGGAGTCTGACATGGCAGCAGGGGTCATTCAGGATTATTATCGTGAACATTTTCATACTGGATTAGAAGGAGAAGTTATTCTAGGCAGAGATCCCGGTTAGGAGTTACTGAAATAGTACCAGCATGACATAGGAGCACTGCTCTGAATATAGAACAGACATGAAATTGGTGATTAACTGGATAAGGGGGGAGAGGGAGGAGCCAAAGATAACTTCAAGGATTGTAATTTGGGTGCCTAGGAGAATGAAAGAGGGAAATTAGAAAATCAGGAGGCAGGGTGGTGAAAGGAAGATGACTAACTCAGTTTTGGAGAGGTTAAATTTGGGACGACAAAATGTACTGGCTTGTTTGACCTAACAAAATGTCCAGGTGCCTGGGCAGCCTGATGGCTCAAGGGAGAGCCACTGTTCCAGTTATGTATGGCAGGACCAATACCTTAACCATATTTGACTCAGTTTTGTGGGTCAAAGTCTTGTCTCAGGGGCGGAGCCAAGATGGCAGCTGGAAAGCAGGGACTGGCGCGAGCTCCCCGCCAAGTCCCTCCAAAAACAAAAAAAAACAAAAAAATGGCCCTAAACCAATTCTAGAGCTGCAGGACACACAAAATAGCAGAGGGAAGCAGGGCTCTAGCCCAGGACAACCTGGATGGTCTCTGGGTAAGGTCTATCCCGCACGGAGCTGGGAGCGGAGTGGAGCAGAGCCCAGCGTGGGCAGCGTAGACCAACCAGAGCAGGAGCTGGGTGGAGCTTGCCCTAGCGCCCTGAATCAGTGAGCTGCAGCAGTTACCAGACTTCTCAACCCACAAACACCAAAGACAACAGAGAAGGTTAGTGGAAAAAGATGCTGGGGACAGAGTGTAAAAAGGAGTTCGCAGTTCGGCCACCTCCCGGGGGGCAGTGGAGGTGGGGCAGCTTTAGAACTACAGCTGCAGTTGCTTCTGGCCCCAGGCCCACCTGGTAGGAGGAATTAAGTGGCAGATCAGAGCAGGAGTGAAGAGCCTGCTGAAGATCTAAGTCCAGTCCAGGTTGGGGGTTCTTGGGGAAGGAGGAGTGCTGGTGTGGCAGCACATCCACCCAAGCTTGGAACATAGAACTCTTTAGTCTACAAGCAGTCATACCCCAACAAAAAACTCAAGGGTCAAGTAAGTTGGCTGGGAACAT
>JAQQSZ010010027.1:0-12617 GCA_028646595.1 Phalanger gymnotis
TATAAGCTGTAGAAACGTGCTGATTTGCATTGCAAGACATAACTCATTGTGAATTCTTTATGCTGAACAAATCATGGGCCCAGTTTTACACACACACAAATTATCCACATTTATTATTATACTGATGTTGGAAGGGAAAGATATATGTTGGTAAGGAAGAAAAACGCTTTACTATTTGGGGGTTTAATAAGCATATACATACAAAAGACCCATTGACGTAGAAGTGGAAGAATATTTAGACATAATGTACTCCAACCCTCTCATTTTGAAGGTGAGAGACTGGAGCCTAGAATGATTGAATGATCTGTCCAAGGTCATACATCTAGTAGTGGGAGAGGCAGGATTTTAACCCAGGTCCTCTGACTCCCAATTCTATGCTTTCTCTACTGTACTATGTGTGTACATACACAAGCACATACACACAGATACATACACATAATTGAACAAATGTGTATTTAACTACTAGATTCTTTGATAAAATCATTCTGGTGCTTTTTTCCACTGTACCACATGTGTACATACACATGTATACCTATATACATATGAAGATTCATGTGAACATATATGTGATAGGGCAACTATGTGATGCAGTGGATGAAGTGCTAGGCCTAGAGTCAGGAAGACTAATCTTGAGTTCAAATCTGGCCTCAGAAACGTACTAACTGTATGACCCTGGGCAAGTCACTTAACCCTGTTTGCCTCTATAAAATGAGCTGGAGAAGGAAATGGCAAAGCATTCCAGTATCTTTGTCAAGAAAACACCAGATGGGATTGTTAAGAGTTGGACATGATTGAAACGACTAAACAACAAAACATTTGTGTGTGTGTGTGTATATGCATGTATGTATGTGTATATGTGTAATATTTACTGAAGTTACTACTCATATACATACATAGATGTTTAACTATAGTTAAACATCTGTGTATGTGTTTTAGAAGTATCTTTAATAAAGTTGCCCTAATGCCTCACTGTGGTTTGAGGGTGACTCAGTGTTCATAGGTTCTCATGGACATTGGAACATATGATCTGGCAGTGCCTGGTCATCTGAAGACCAATTTAGCCAAATATGGAAAAAAATCACCATCCCCAAAAGATTAGCGAATGGATGATGGTCAATTGGTTTTGGTCACAGCAACTAATGAAGGCTAATTTACTAGAGTTGGGATCTATATTCCTCAAGGGAGTATCTGTCTTGATGAAATATGGGATAACTGAAGCATCTGTAATATATATTACACATATATATCTGTTTTCATATAGACATATATATACTTAGTATGTATGTGTGTACACATATGTATATATATGTGTATATCTTTGTAAGAATATATATACTATCTATCCATCTATGAAGTATATAGATAAATATGAATACATTTAGACATAAATATCTTTATGTTGATAACATTATAACATTAATCATATTAACACTATATTGTCCCATTATCCCCTATATTAAATGTGATATTATGCTTTATAATTCTATATACACACTTGTGTGTACACATACACATACACATATAGACAGCTCTGTGACTAAATGAGTCCTCAGTTAAGAAAGAACTGAGAACAGTCTTAAGTTCCACATTCTTATTTGTAAATTCCTATCCTGACATCTGACTACAGGCAAAAATCACCAAATACTTCCCGGGCTTTTAGCATATTTATAACACAGGGTCAGTATTTTCTACCTAAATATTTCACTGGAGCTTTGTCAAAATGTAATGTAGCTTTGGGAATAAGCCCTGACCCACCAAAGCCAGGGCCCAAATTTCTTTGTGCTATTAAATCTGCAACTGGAATACATTTTCACTGACTTCCAAATGGGGATATCAGCAAGCAATGCAATAGACCAGAACACATTTCTGAGTAATTGAAACTTTTAGACTTTAAAGCTGAAAGACACCTTGGAGACCATTTAGACCAATGGGAAACTTTTTTTTTCTTACAGCAGAATGTTTTTTTTGGTAGGATGAGTTGTAAACATTGACTTTTTAAAGTTGTCAATGCTTGTAGAAAATTGGGAGATTTTTGATGTACTCTTTCTCCTTGGGAAGAGTAGCCATTTCGTTGAGTGCACTGTGGAATGCAGGGTCTAATATGTTTTAAGGTTAGCATTATGTATAAAAGGCAAGATTTTCTGGTTTTGCATATATTGTTCTTTCCATACTATTTAGGCCAATTAAGATTTTCATTAATTAAAATTAATTTATATTTTTTTATGCCACAATAATGTGATATGCAAATTTCCAAGCATACTCAGACTTGCAGCCTATTATTTCACTGTGGCATATCCTTTAGGAACCACAACATAAGCTTAACCCTTTGTTTTATAGATGAGGAAGTTGAGGCCTAGAGCAGGTTAAAGACTTTCTAAAGGGAGTAAGAATAGAGGTTTGACTCCAAGGCTAGGTATGATTTTTCTATTATGCCATGGGTGTAGGGGCATACTGAAAGGAATCTAGTCTGCTATTAATGACCTCAAAAGAAAGTGATTTGGACTTCAGGTGCCAAGATGGCAGAGTGAGGAAGGAATCCTCTGAAGCCCTCCTAAATTCCCTTCTAAACAACTAGAAAACCAGCTCAGAATTGAGCTAGGTACAGGGAAACAGCTTATCAGTCCAGCAGGACAGGTCTGTCTCACTGGAGGTGGGGAAGGAAAGGTCCAAGACTAGCAGTAGCAGCCAACCTCACAGCAGGGGTGACACAGCAGGGGTCCTGAAGCAAGGCTCCAAGCCTGGGGCAATCTATCAGGGAGGACCTACCCTCCAGAAAACCAGCTGCTAATGAGCCACATCAAGGCCCCACCCCAGCAACCCCAATTCCCCCAATCCCCCTAGCAGAAGCTACCAGGGAGGCCTTGATCCCATTGCTGACCAGTAGTGAAGCCCCACCCCTTGAGCACATCATCAACAAAATTACTTCTCCAGGACCAGATCCAGAAAGGCCCTGTTTCTATAGCAACCAGCAGCAGAGTCCCACCCCTCTGACAGACCAGAATCAAGATGCCTCCCAGCAACCAGAAATACTTTGTTACAAAAACAACAAAGCTCCACCCCTGGAGCAGGAACCAGGAGAGACCACTCCCCAGTATAAGCCAGAAGGGAAATCTACCCTCCAGAGAAAGGAAGCAGATAAGCCCTGAAGCCCAGTGAAAGTCAGCAGTAAGCCAGCAGCAGAGCCTCTGCACAAAAAGCTGGGGACAGTACAGGGGCAGAACCCAACTCTCAGATAAAAACACCAAGTCACAAAAAAGCTGAAAAAATGAGCAAAAAACAAACAAAAATCATCCTTGACTGGAGGAAGTTGCTATGGCGATGGGGAGGATGAAGGCATAAACTTAGAAGAGGACAATAGTACCAAAATGGTTACATGTGAAGCCTCAAAGGAAAATGTAATTTGGTCTCAGGCCCAAAAAGAATTCCTGGAAGAGCTTAAAAAGGGTTTTAAAAAGCAAATTAGAGAAGTAGAACAAAAATTAGGAAAAGAAATGAGAGTAATGCCAGAGAATCAAGAAAAAAGAGACAATGGCATGGGAAAAGATATATAAAAATTTACCAAGGAAAATAACTCCCTAAAAAATAGAATTAGCCAAATGGAAAAGGAAGTACAAAAGTTCATTGAAGAAAATAATTCCTTAAAAATTAGAATGGAACAAGTGGAAACTAATGACTCTATGAGACATCAAGATATGATAAAACAAAATCAAGAAAGCAAAAATAATAGAATAAAATGTGAAACTTCTCATTGGAAAAACAACTGACCTAGAAAATAGATCCAGGAGAGATAATTTAAGAATTCCTAAACTACCTGAAAACCATGATAAGAAAAAAAAAGACTAGGCAACTTATTTCAAGAAATTATCAACAAACAAACAAAACTCACCTGATATATTAAAGCCAGAGGAAAAAATAAAAAATGAAAGAATCCACTGATTACCACCTGGAAGAGATCCCCAAAAGAAAACTGCCAAGAACATCATAGCTAAATTCCAGAGCTCATAGATCAAGGAGAAAGTATTGAGAGCAGCCAAAAAGAAACAATTCAAGTATCTTAGAGCTACAGTCAGGATTACACATTACACAGGATTTGGTAACTGCCACATTAAAGAACCAGATGGCTTGGGATATAATATACTGGAAGACAAAGGGGTTAGGATTACAATCAAGAATCACCTACCCAGCAAAACTGCATATAATCTTTTAGAGAAAAAAATGTAATGAAATAGAGGACTGACTTTTAAGCATTTCTAAATAAAAGACCAGAGCTGAATAAAAACTTTGACCTCCAAATTAAAGACTCGGGGGAAACATAAAAAGGTAAAAAAGAAACAAGATAGAGAAAACATAAAAATTTCAGTAAGGTTAAACTATTTATATTTCTATATAACAAAGTAATATTTGCAACTCTTAATTTTATTACTATAAAAAGAATTGGAAGGAGTATATGTAGACAGAGTGTGTGGATATAAGGTGACTGTGATGGGATGATACCCAAAAAAGAAAATAAAGTGGTGAGAAAGAAAAATGCACTGGAAGAAAAAGAAGGGGAGAGATTGAATGGGGTAAATTATCTCACATAAAAGAGGCATAACAGAGATGTTATAATGGAGGGGGAAATGGGGATAAGCGGTTGGTGGGCAAAGCTTAAGCTTTACTCTCATCAAAATTGGCTCAAAAAGGAAATAACATATACACTGTTGGATACAGAAGTCTACCTTACCCTATAAGGATGGAAAAAGGGATGAGGATAATGAAAGAGGAAGGAGGACTGAAAAAAGGGAGGGTATATTGGGGAAGGCAGTAATCAAAAGTAAAATACTTGCAAGGAAGGAAAGGCAGGGGGTAAGAGAGTGAAGGGGATAAACAAGAAAAAAATAGCATGGAGGGAAATACACAGTTAGTTATCATAACTATAAATGTGAATGGGATGAACTCACCCATAAAATGGAAGCAGATAGTGGAATGGATTAAAAAACAAGAATCCTACAATATATTGTTTACAAGAAACATATTTGATGCAGAGAAATACATAAAGAGGAAAGGTAAGGGGCTGGAGCAGAATCTATTATGTTTCAGCTGAAGCAAAGAAAACAGGTAGCAATCATGATTTCAGACAAAACAAAAGCAAAAATAGATCTAATTTAAATGGATAAAGAAGGAAACTATATCTTGCTAAAAGGTATCATAAACCAGAAATAAATACATAAACAATTGGTTAATTTGATTAAAAAAAGGAAAGAAGAAAACCAAATTACTAGTATCAAAAATGAAAGAGGCAAATTCACCACCATTGAAGAGGAGATTAAGGCAATTGTTGGGAGCTATTTTGCCCAATTATATGTCAATAAATTTGACAATCTAAATGAAATGCATAAATATCTAAAAAAATATAAATTACCCAGATTAAGAGAACAAGAAATAAAGTACCTAAATACCAATCTTAGAAAAAGAAATTGAAGAAGCCATCAATGAACTTCCTAATAAAAAAATCCCAGACCAGATGGATTAACAAATGAATTCTACCAAACGTTTAAAGAACAATTAATCTCTATACCATACAAATGATTTGGAAAAGTAGGTGGAGTCCTACCAAATTTGTTTTATTACACATATATGGTTCTGATATCCAAACCACTAAGAGCCAAAACAGAGAGAAATTGTAGACCAATTTCACTAATGAAAATTGATGCAAAAATTTTAAATAAAATACTAGCAATGAGATTACAGCAATACATCACAAGAATCATACGCTATGATCAGATGGGGTTTATACTAGGAACGCAAGGCTGGTTCAATATTAGGAAAACTATCAGCATAATTGACTATATCAATAAGAAAACCAACAGAAATCATATGATTATCTCAATAGATGCTAAAAAAAGCCTTTGATAGAATACAGAACCCATTCCTACTAAAAACAGTAGAGAGTATAGGAATAAATGGAGCTTACCTTAAAATGATAAGCAATATTTATCTAAAACAATCAGCAAGCATTATCTGTAATGGGGATAAGCTAAAAGTCTTCCCAATATAAGCAGTGGTAAAGCAAGAATGTCCATTATCACTTCTATTATTTAATATTGTACTAGGGATGTTAGCTTTAGCAATAAGAGAAGGAAAAGAAATTGAAGGAATTAGAATAGGCAATGAGGAAACAAAACTATCACTCTTTGCAGATGATATGATGTTAAACTTAGAAAATCCTAGAGAATCAACTAAAAAACTACTTGAAATTATTAGCAACTTTAGCAAAGTTGTAGGATAATATCTAAACTCACATAAAACATTAGCATTTCTATATATTACCAACAAAGCACAGCAGTAATAGAGAAATTCCATTTTAAACTAATTGTAGACAATATAAAATACTTGATAGTCTACCTGCCAGCATAAACCCAGGAACTATAAACACAACTACAAAACACTTTTTACACAAATAAAGTCAGATCTAATCAACTAGAAAACTATTAATTACTCATGGGTAGGCTGAGCCAATATAATAAAAATGACAATTCAATCTAAATCTATTTATTCAGTGCCATATCAACCAAACTATCAAAAATTAGTTTATGGAGTTAGAAACAAGAATAACAAAATTCATCTGGAAGAATAGAAGTTCAAGGATGCCAAAGGAATCAATGAAAAAATGTGAAAGAAGGTAGTCTAATTATGCCAGATCTCAAATTGTATTATAAGATAGTGATTATCAAAAAAATCTGGTACTGGGTAGGAAATAGAGTGGTGGATCAGTGGAATAGCATTAATAATCATAGTAATCTAGTTTATGATAAACCCAAAGATCCAAACTTTTTGAACAAAAACTCATTCTTTGACAAAAACTGCTGAGAAATCGGGAAAAACAGTGTGACAGAATCTAGGTATAGACCAATATCTCATTGTATACCAAGATAAGGTCAAAATGGCTATGAGTTACACATAAAGAATGATGCCATAAGTAAATTAAGAGAACATGGAATAATTTATCTGTCAGATTTATGGTTGAGGGAATAATTTAGGACTGAAGAAGATATGGAGAGCATACAAAATGTAAAGTAGATTAATTTCGATTATATAAAATTGAAAAAATTCACAAACAAAACCAATGTAGCCATATTTAAAAGGAAAGCAGAAAACTAGGGAAAATGTGCACAAGAATCTCTGATGAAGGCCTCATTTCTCAACTATTTAGAGAACTGAGTCAAATTTATAAAAATACAAGTCATTTCCCAATTGAAAAATGGTCAAAGGATACAAGCAGGCAGGTAAAGAAATCAAAGCTATCTATAATCATATGAAAAATACTCTAAATCACTATTGATCAAATAAATGCAAATTAAAAAACTCAGAGGTACCACCTATCAGAGTGGATAATATGACAAAAAAAGAAATTGTTGTATGTTACAAGGAATATGGGAAAACTGGGACACTAATACACTGTTGGTAAAGTTTGTGAACTGATCTAAACATTCCATAGAACAATTTGAAACTATGTTCAAATGGCTATAAAACCATGCATACCCTTTGATCCAGCAATTATTCTTTTAGGTCTGTATCCCAAAGACATCCAAAAAGGGAGTGGAAAGACCTATTTGCACAAAAATATTTATAGCAGCTCTTTTTGTGCGTGCTAAGAATTGGAAATTAAGGGATTTGGCTAAACAAGCTGTGGTATATGATTGTAATGGAATATTATTGTTCTATAAAAAAAATAGGATGATTTCAGAAAAACCTGGAAAGACTTGCATGAACTAATGCATAATGAAGTAAACACAACTAGGAAAATGTTGCACACAGTAATAGCAGTGTTGTTTGGTGAAGAATTGTGAATGACAACTATTTTCAGTAATACAATGAACCAAGATACTTCCAAAGGACTAATGATGAAGCATATTATCTGCCTCCAGAAAAAGAACTGATATTGATTGGATAGAGACTGAAGCATGCTATTTTCACTTTCTTTTTTTGAGTCTTCTTGGGCAAAATGGGTAATATTGAAATGTTATACATAATTGCACATGCATAACCTATGTCTGATTGCTTAATGTCTGGGAGGAGTAGGGGAGGGGAGGAGGGAGGAATAGAATTTGGAACTCAAAACTTTAAATAAAAATGTTAAATTTATAAAACATCACTCTGCATAGAAGCCTCTTTTAGTGATAGATTGTAGTTTTGGAAAATGATTTCATAAATCCATGATAAGCTACAGGGACCAGGAAAGACTGGCAGTTGAAGGTGATTTTGCCACAGCTCCCAGTGGACATTTAAGTCTCCACCTTACAGGAATGCTAATGACTTGAGAAGAAAAGTCCAACACAATGACTGGGCATACATGGGTAAATTAAAATAATATCAAAGCAGCCATCCAATTAAAACAAGTGTCAATTTTCTTCTACTACTCAACAGAATTGGAAAAAAAAATAAAAAGAATAATTCACAAATAGTACTTGGGAGCCTGAATTTTCTAGATTGGCTGTCTAGAATAATCTATTCATCTTTCAACCTCAGTTGACAAATATAGCTACATAAGATTATATATCTAGAACTAAAAGGAACCCAAAAAAGGCCATAGAGTTCAACCCCTCCATTTTTAAAGATGAAGAAACTGAGCCCAGGAAGGCTAAGTGATTTCCCAAGGTTAAACAGGTAGAAAGCACCAGTGGCAGCATTTGAACGCAGGCATTCTGACTGCATAGCCAGGACACCTTCTTCTGTATCACACTGCCTCCATACAACTGAGTTGTAAATCACCTGGAATTGGTGATTTAGTAATTCCCATCAGTAATTCCCATTCATAATTGCTATGGATTAATCAAGTAGAAATCCACCCATTGAATGTTAGCTCAGTATTCCCAATCTGTGAACTGGTAGGGAAAGGGGAGAGATGGTCCAGGAATCCATGAGCCAAGCAAGTGTTGTCTTGTTGATCTTTATTTAGCTTCAACAAAATATGCACCATAACTAAGTATAATAAGTCAGCAAACATGTCTTCTGTAGACTAATATTTTGCAAGTACATATGTACGAGGATAGAGATAATAGGGGATCTTTCAAATAAAGACATTTCCTTATCAATGCAGGTGAACACCTGCTCTGCAATATAGAATCTTGGACGATGTTTAGTACAATAAGAGATTAAGTGACTTGCCCAAGGTCACATAGTCAGTACATTTAGAGGTCGCACCTGAACCTAGGTCTTCCTGACCAGTATGGCTCCTGGAGTTATAGAGGTTGTTTTGTTAGGATTCTATGTATTTCTTTTTTCAATCAATAGATACTGATTGTATAACTGCTACCATGTGGGGAGATCTGCCAATATTTTTTTTACCATAAAAAGAATCATCATACCAGAAAAAAATTGTGCTGGATGAATAGCCTCCAAAGCGGAGACTGTGGAACTACAGCCTACCCTCTTACCACTGACCTTCCAAGTAGCTAGTTACCTCCCACTTAGAAGCCTTAGACCCATCACAACTATGCTGGCAAAATCTGGCTTTCTCTATGTCTTCTCTATATGTTCCCTATTCTCTATTTATACATGCACCACTCCAGTTCAGACCACTTTTTAGCTTTTATCACTTCTAACCTTGACTACTAAAATAGTCTTGTAATTGGCCTCCAATATCTCTAGATCTTGGGACACCTAGGTGGCTCATGAAGTCAGGAAGACTCATCTTCAGGAATTCAAATCTGGCCTCAGACACTTACTAGCTGTGTGACCCTTGGCAAGTCACTTAACCCTGTTTGCCTTAGTTCCTCATCTGTAAAATGAGCTGGGGAAGGAAATGTCAAACCACTCTAGTATCTTTGCCAAGAAAAGCCCAAATGGGGTCACAGAGTCAGACATGACTGAATAACACAAAAAATTCCTAGAGGCCTCCTCAATCCTATTCAGCCTTCATACAGTTGCCAAAGTGATTTCCTGTACCATATGACCCTCTACTCCATAAACTCCAGTGGTTCTCTGTTAACATTAGGGCCAAATATAATTTCATCTTTATCTCATTCTATATTTCTATATGCCTATGTTTCATAATGTACATAATTATTAGAACAGTAGTGAAAATATAATTTGAAGATAGGTAAATATACATATATTTGGGGGTTTGTGTTCAAATATCTTTTGCTGATAAGCAAGGGTGTGCTAGCACCAGTTCTAACTGACTCTGTAGAGCTGATTATTAAATTTTCAGGGAGAGCATTCACATTTTTGGATATAAGTAAAAGCTATAAATCAGGGCTTGATTTATTGTTGACTTCTAAACTTAAAGTGATGAAGAAAATGGTAACAATTCAGAATAAACTTTTCTCCCCACCCCCCTCCTCCAAGAGCTGGTTGTTAAACATTTACCACCAGGGTATGCAATCAAAAAAATTTAGAGATTATGATTCTGTACAATCACATAGCTAGAATTATGGGCTGATTCTAACATCATATATCAACTTTTAACTTCATATGGAAATCTTGAGGATTTGTCAACCCACCCCTCATTTCATCAAGCTTTCTATTTTTTCAAAGTGATTTCACACATGCTATTTCCTAGGACTAAGAATAGCCCCTAAAAAGAATCTGAAGCAAGGTGTCTTGACTTGGGATCCATGGATAGATTTCATAAGGTCTATGAACTTGGACGGCATAAAAAAATTATGACTTTATTTTTACTAACCTCTAACTGAAATTTAACATTTCCTTCAAATACCAATGGAGGCAAAATATTCTTCTGAGGAGGGGTCTACAGACTTCCTCAGATTGCTAGAGGAACTTTGACATGAGCAAGGTCAAGAACTCCTGCTCCATATAAAATGACATTCTGAGTGCTCAGACTAGAGATGTGGGCACAAGCTCAAGTGATGAAAATTAAAGGACAGTCCAAAGCAAGGACACAATGCAAATTCATAAATGCACAAGACCATTAGGAAAATAAAAATACAATTTTTTGTTGTTCCGTTTCAAACAGATGGCTGTCTTTTGAAAATGCAACTAATAGAAGGCATGGGGCTAACTTTTAAAAAAATACATTTTAATATACTAAAAAGGGAAGAAAAGATGTATTTACATTTGCTTTTATGACTTTTCTTACCTGCCAGAGATGACATGTTGATAATGACTCCTCCATCACCTCCATTTTGTTTACTCATGTAGTCCAGTCCAAGATATGTTCCACTAATCACAGAAACCTGATAGTGAGAAAAAAGGAGAAATCAATGCACAGGTGGATTTTGCCAGTTACTGTTGTTTGGCAGGGCCAGTGAAGGAGGTAAAAAGCACCTTCGCATTTCAAGACACCCTTGAACATTCATTGAAACAAAAGAAAATCAATCATATTTGAACCTGAACTTTATGTGTGTCAAATAATCGTAGCACTAACCATGCTACTGTAAAACTTAGAATCACAGAGCTGAAAAGGCCCTCTGATGTCATTTACATGCTATTAATTTATTAAAATGAATATTATTTGTGAAATATTTTGCAAGTCTTTAAAATACCATATAAATGCTAGCTACTGATTATTATCATCATGCAGTTCAGCATTGGTTTTGCAGAAGATGAAACTGAGACAAAGAGTGTAAGTGACTTGGCCAAGATCACACAGCGGCAGACCTGAGATTTGGACTTGGGACCTCTGATTCTAAATTGCTATATAAAATATCACCTAAAATACTTGTTTTACCTCAAAATATTGCGTTTTATCTAACCTTGTCAGGGAGTAGATCAGTTACTGCAATGGACTTTCAGTCCTGCTTACTTTGAGAATCATTCAGAAAGCCCACAGATCAAGAATTATCAAGTGGTCTCATTCATATGTTTCTTTTCCAAATTTCGTTGTTGCCTCTTGGCAGTTTTGCACCCATATTCCAATATCATTATATTCCTGTCTCCTGACTGCTTCTTGGGTTCCATTATCCTTCTGTTCCTTATCTATGGACCAGGAATCATCCATTCATTCATTTGCTCATCTATAGGTTACTGTACTTTTTTTGACCTAAGACTAGAATTTAAGATATCATCAAAACCATAAACAATTTGTGAAGTAAAATTTATGCCTGAGATGTAATTATTTTCCCTTTCTGTTTGGGGCTTCTTCACACCTGTGACTCAGCTTTGGGAGATAAAAACTTGTTTGAGATTTCATAATGCCTACTTACATTTATCTGACTTTCAGGGACCGAATTAAGAGGAAAATAATCTTTAATGAGTCTGAAGAGGTGAGTATTTGCTTTCCTATCTGACATTGCCCTTGTTTCAAAACCTTTTGGGTTCTTCCAAACACATGCTCAGAGAGGCTTATCTTACACAGTAGTAGTTTTGTAACAAAAAATTAAATTACTATCCTATTCATTTGAGCAAGAAATCAATTTGACATTAAGCTGACTGTGGGGTAAATGAGCAAAATGAGTCCTTCCTTCTTCCCACTAACCCAAGACAAAACGCACAACTTCATTGTTTACATAAGAAGAAAGAAAAAATAATACGGAAGGATAGAATTACCAAAATCTGTTATATTCTTCCAGTTTCTGGCCAAGCCTCCTTCATGCCCAAACAGCATCTACGTATCATATGTATTAGCACTTTGCTGCTTACCTATACCTGTTCTCATGGATTTACAACTTGGTTGA
>JAQQSZ010010028.1:0-12617 GCA_028646595.1 Phalanger gymnotis
TACTTTTCACCAGGATTTGATATACATTGGCTCCCGGCATCTCTCTTCCTTACTCCCTCTCCCTCTCCAAGTTCTGAAATGGCCCCAATAGTGGATAGAAATAAAAACAAACAAGTCGATGACCTCTTGGGTTACTTGGAGAGTCATTCTGATGGATTGTTCCAGTTTTTAAAACAAATCCCCTAATAGACAAATAAGCCCCAAATTAAATAACAACAAAAGGTCTTCTAATGGTGATTAATGTGCTGATAGTTTAAAAAAAATCATTATAAACATCCATCCGCTCAGTCAACAACCGTATCTGGGAATAAACCAGAATGAGAAGGGGCGACAGAGGAACTACTTTTGTGTGCTTTGAGGCTCTCAGGGGCGAAGACAGGAATTTCCCAGGGACTTGAACTGACCATCCTTTGACTGTTTGAATGTGCTCCTGTCTCCTCTGCCCAAGCCACTTCCTTCCCCTCCCTCTCATCCTCTCGGGCTCCCACTCCTGTCTCCATCATCTCTCCAAACTTACTTCCCTGACTATTTCAATTTGTAAATGTCTCACATTTAACCAGATGACTCTAAATGAGGTCTTTGGAAGGAAGACACTCTGTAAAGCCACCTTCAAGAGCACAAACCCTAGAGGGGAAGAGGAAGTGGGCAAGCAGCCCTTGGAGCCTTCAAACAACTAACCAGTGAAGCAGGTCATTGCCCAGAATTGTTGTGAATTCAAGAAAATTGGTGAGTGGTTTTTTTCATTCTTCGATAAAAGGAGGAAAATGATAAGGAATAGCAGAATTACGTGACGTTAGAGTTGAAAGGGACCTTCAAAATCTTTCAGTCCAACCTTATTTTGCAGAAATGGAAACCAAAAGAGACACAACAAAAATTTTTAAAAATGTTTAATTAATTGATTTTATTTAATTTCTATTTTTATTTATTTAAAATAAGAATTGCAATAAATAAATAATTAATAATTCATGTAAAATTAATAAATTATTAAATAAATAAAATTATTTATTCATTTATTTCCTCCTATCCCCTTCCCACTGTAAGCCCCTTCCCATACTTTTGTAATGAATGTGCATAGTCAAGCAAATCAAATCCTTGCATTGACCATGCACAAAAATGCGTGCCTAATTCTGTGTCCATCATGTCTCTATCAGCAGGTAGACAGCATTTTCCATCATCAGTCCTCTGGGATTACTCTGTTACTTTATCATGTTAGAATGAGGACTTCAAGGGCCAGATAGTGGCAGTTTTGGAAAGCCAAACAGCATAGTTCAGACTTGATATGACAGAATGATGGAGACTTTGCAGGTTCAGGTGACTCTAAATGATGTAAAGTAGTAGTGTCAGGATGAACCAATTGAGTTCAAGTAAGACTTCGGACACATATGAGCACTGGCTGTGTCACCTTAGGTAAGTCTGACCTCTCGGGGTTCCCAGGAAACTCTCTAAGACTCTAAGTTGCAGAAGAACTACACATCTTTATTGATGGAGAGGGTTCCCTCACCTGGGATCCACATAAAAGAAATTGAAGGCCTAGGTAGAGCCCAACCCAAAAAAATAAAAATGCCATGGCCTGGTAATCCATGAACCTAGGGAAAGAGGGAACTAGATTAGGGAAATATAAAATCCGATAGATTTTTCCCCCCTATACAGTGGGGGGAAAAGAGGATTTGAACTCATTGCTACATGGATGTAAGAAGCCCTGATGAATACTAGCTGAAGATCTTCAGGCTGTCAGGGTTAGATGCTTAAGATATAGGATTCTTCAGCTCTTTGGTGACTGATTAGGGGCTTCTAGGAAAGATCCAGTTCTGGGAGCTTGGAATGAAGCCAGGAGTGACTAGGTGGAGAAACTATGACCTTTGGTTTTTTTTTTTAATAATGTTTATTTTTTCCCAATTATATGTAAAGACAATTCTTAACATTCGTTTATAAAAAAATCAGAGAATGTTTATCTGCTCAGATTTTGAGATGCAATTGGATTGGCAATCTAATGAATTAGAGAACAGTGTGGTATATTGGGAAGATAATGGGACTTAGCGTTAACGTATGTCTGAGTTTGGTAGATCATGGGCAAACCCTTTTACCCTCTCACATTCAGTTTCCGTATCTGTAAAATGGGGATTATACTAACTGGAGATGGGTTGTTATGAGAATCAAAAGTAATGTATATAAAATATTATATAAAGTCAAGTATTATTATCCATTTATATGTTTTAGACTGGCACTATAGCTGGGCAATAAACTCAGAGTTAGATGGATGGAGGTCAGATTGGATTGCATTTGAGAAATTCCATAGCACTTTGCATAATCTCAAGCTGCTCCCTGGCATAAAATGTCATCTTTTTTTTTTCTTTTTAACTTTACCACTTATATTCATGGCATACCATAGACTCAGAAGAAGTGACTTTGAGGGCAAAAGATGCAGAGTTTATTAAGAGTCAACCAATAAGCATGTATTAGATAGTCAGTACTGTCCCAGGCTCTGGGTATGAAAGCAAAAGGGAATTAGTCCTTGTCCTCAAGGAGCTGGCTCTCTATGTGAGGGAGATGTCTACAAATGTAAGTATCAGAACCAATGTGCCCAGAATAAATTCAAAATAAATATAAGGCAGTTAAATATGAGATTGATAATGAAGGAAAACACTAGCCATTGGAGAGATCAAGAAAAGCCTTGATTACATAGAAGGTAGAGGCTGAAACGTTGTTGTTTGTAGTTGGTCCTTCGTTTCAAAGAGGACCAATGACATTGATGGATGATGTTTTGATTTGTGTGTGAATTGTATTGAAGTGAGGCAGAGCTACACAAAGTTGTCAGCCTCACTCTCTTTTCCAGAGTCATCACAGTCCAGTGGCAAGACAAACGTCCAGACAACTGGTGGTGACCCGGGATGCGGCGGATGACCTTGGTGTCTTTGATGTCTGACCGAGCTCTAAGTGCTTCATGGCACCTGCTTCCGCTGCTTCCATAGCCATTGGAACGAAATGTTCTCATGCACCCATTCCTCCAGGGGAAGTCTTCACATGCTTGTGGTAGACACCCCCCTAACTCACCACTGGTTTGAGGCCTTGTTTACCCTCAACCTGGTTTAGCCTGTCTGCCGAAATGGTTTAAGGGGGTGTGGCTACTGCACATACTACAGCTTCCTAGAGCCACAGGTGAGAGTTGGGGGACAGGTGGACATCAAAGGAGGGAGGGACATTTTACTATCTTCTGTCCCATCCCCTTAGTGGCTTACAAATTACTCAGTTTGACTTCCTCAAAAAGCTGACTTTTCATTTGTTATAGATGTTGTAACACTGTTCTTAAAGAAAAAGAAAGTGGGGAGGTAGGAATGGAGAGAGAGAGAAGAGAGGCAGAGAGGGAGGGTGGGAGAGAGAGGGAGAGGAAGAGCGAGAGAGAGAGAGAGAGAGAGAGAGAGAGAGAGAGAGAGAGAGAGAAGGAGAGAGGGAGAGAGAGAGAGAGTGGGAGAGAGGGAGGGAGAGGAAGAGGGAGAGGGAGAGGGAGAGAGAGGGGGAGAGGGGGAGAGAGGGAGAGAGGGAGAGAGGGATAGAAAGAGAATTGGGTACTCCATCAATTTATTGCACTGGGGAGGAATAGAATGCTAGTGATTGAGATGATGAGGGAGGGAATCCAAGTATAGACCTTAGAAACCATTCCCATGTTCCCAATGTCTTGAGTTCTGAGTGCATGAGGGAGTGGATTCTAGAGGCCGTCATCCCCCGTGCCTCTATAGCAGGCCGGAGGGCCCCGGGTTATCCAAATAGTGATACTAGCTTCTGGGGACAGTGAAGCTGGAGCCCTGATACATGAAGTATCTGAATGGCCTCATTTCTCCTTCAACAGAGGAAGGCAGTCTTTGGGAAAAGGTCAGTGGACACAGAGTCTGTATGTGACTATAATTAGTGGCAGGTGGTGAAGTTCTTGTGAACTTGTGTGAGTCTGTGCCAGGGGTGACAGGGGAAGACCAAATAAAGACAGAGGCTGGTCTTGTCTCTTCCCCAAAATGGAAGCTCCACAAAACAACTTATCAATGGGAGACTTTGAAGACAACATCTCAAGATAGAGGTTGGTGTTAAAGATAACACAAATAGCCAGCTCATTTTCGAAGGAATAAATTTCTGGTGTCCTTGTGTACACCTGTTGGAAAGGCTGATATTATTGATTATACCTTCCTTCCCTAATTGGGGTAGAGAAGAGACAAAATCAGACAGTCTCCTTCCCCACCTCCCACACTCCCAATGAATTTCAAGTTCTTAAAAATCAGGATTTGAAGAATTCTATGAAGAGGAAAGGCCTAGACATATTTTTTTCATTGTTTCTCATAAGTGACACCCAATTACAGGCACCTTTTAGGGGGAAAAAAGTATAACAAATGACCACATAAACAGTGATGTCTGCAGTCCAAACCAAGGCTTTGAGATTTTTCTGATAACCCACTTTGACTTTTCTATCTGTTTCTCTAGACAATGCCTCTTGAGCATTCACATTTCTACTCATTTCACTATTTAATATTTACTCATCTGTCACAGTTGTATATGCACGTGGTATGGATTCCACCCATTTTGCGGGGAGGAAACCCCTTACCCACTCAGTATCTCAGAAACCTGTGTACACCAAAGCGGGGGTGATCAGAGAATACCCAATTTGCTGGATTGGGATATGTCTAAAGAAGCTGGGCATCAGCACAGAGATGCATATGCATCTCCAAAGGACATGCCCCTGTCCAGTTAATCGGGGCTTCAACGTGCAAGGCGCTGGGGAGAGAGCGATGTCAGTGTTGCGGATACAACAATGGCAAATGTTCTTGGTGTTTACAAATTGGGGGTCTAGAGGTGAAAGTGACTTGCCAATCAGAGGCAGAGCGGGGCCATCGCCCGTCATCCGGGCCACAGGATTCTAATGGCTCTGGAGGAGAGAGTGACACTGATGACCTTGCATGGCTCTGTGGCACTTAAATTCAATCCACTTACAAGTCAAGACGTCACCCTGCTGACGTTATTAGGAGAGGTGGGGCACACAAATAAGCCTGAGAAAAGAGGGAATGAAACAGAGACAACCAAGAGACCTGTAAAAAGCTAGGAGAAACCGGAGGAGGAGGAGGAGGAGAAGGAGGAGGAGGATTTCCTGAAAATTCACCTCAAATCTCATCTTCTTCTGCAGACTCCTTCTCTCCCTCAATGCCCTCCTTCTGAGATTACCTCTCATCTGTATATACCTTGTACATATAGAATTATTTATAAATTGTCTCCCCATTTGAATGTAAGCTCTTTGAAAACTGGGATCCTATTTCTGCCTTTTTTGTATCCCCAGTGTTTAGTACATTTATTAAGCAATTATATGGTTATGGCTGAATAAATGTTTGTTAGCTAGGTGACTGACTGACCTTGAAGGTTTTTGCTAAAGCAGCTTCCAGAAAAAAAGGACTGCCAGAGAAGACCAATTCAACAGAATAATTTTTTTCTGACTTTTAAGACAGTATTTTCTAGCATTCTTCTACAGGGAATTTATTTATTTTTATTAATTTATCAAGTAAAAAAACAGATAAGGGTAATTTTTTCTGTGAGCAGAAAAAAAAAACATCTCATTTCAAGTTGTACTCAGGAAGTGGTTTAAGTCATTGGAAAGACATCAGTTGCTACGGTTTAAAAGACAATCATGGCAGAAGTCCTGTGTGAATAATCCATTCTTGCTCTCAGTAACCCATGGAACTAGAGAAAACCACCCTGAAATGACACATTTATCTGCCTGGAGAATGGAAAGTCAGTGCCTGGGATAACATCATTCTGGTCAAATGGGTAATCAGAGAATCACACCCCCACATCTCCCAAATGATCAAACCATTTCCCTGGCCAGTGAAGATTATCAACAGGCTCCATTTTTAGAATTCTTTTGCTTGAACGTGTAAAGGACAATAGCGGAGGGAATTTCCCCAGTGTTATCTGCAGCAGTTTCCATTTCCACATGCCTTTGCTACCTACCCCTTCCCCTGTAATTCATCCTTCAGAGCTTCCTATACTTATCTTCCCTTCTTTCTCTGTAGCTTTGTAGTTTGGGGTTTTATTAGCCTGTGGCCCCACTCTTTAGACTCACTATCAGTTTACTCTACCCAGTGGTTTTCACGAATGTGTTTTTAATAAAGGCCCCAATTAAGGGTTTCATGATAGACCCTCTGGTATAGTGGGTAGAGAGCTGGCCTCAGAGTAGGGTAGATTTGAATTCAGGTCCTGTCTCCGACACATACTGGCTGTGTGACTCTGGGCCAGTCACCTAGTCTCTGAGTGCTCTAAGCAGCTCTCTAAGATGATTGTTGTTCGTCCTTCATTTTCAAAGAGGACCAATGACATCATGGTGTTGGGGTCAAGGTACGATGTGTTTCGCTGTGGCTGATCAGTTCAACATGAGTCAGAAGGCCCTTCCACGGTTGGGCACAAATAGCTCATTAGAACATTTGGGATGGAGATGTCTCTGGATGTGTGAAGCTCACATTTCCTTCACGCTACTGTATTTCTACTTTGCTCATGGAGTGCAGCTCCATCTTTGATCCCGACATGCTATGCTTGGTGATCCTGTGCCATTGACCTCTAGACAAATTTCCAACTGAAGAAGAGGTTTTGAATGCCATCAGGCTCTTCTCATGTGGCAGAGCACCTAGTTCTGATTCTATTCCAGCTGAGATTTACAAGGCGGGGGTCCACTGCTAATACAGAAACTGACTGAAATTTTCTGGGTTATATGGCAAGAGGAAGTTATCCCCCAGAAGTTCAAGGATGCCTCCATTGCCCATTTCTATAAAGGAAAAGGAAATAGATTTTCCTGTGACAATCACAGGGTGGTCTCTCTCATAGTCATTGTCAACATGATTCCTGTTAGAGTCCTCCTTAACAGGCTGATCCTTCACCTGGAAGATGGTCATCTGCCCGAGAGCTAGTGTGGCTTCAGAGAGGGCAGAGGAACAATTGATACAGTGTTTGCTGCCTGACAACTCCAGCAGAAATGCCAGGAGCAGAACAGAGGTCTGTACACATTTGTGGACCTGACCAAGGTCTTTGATACTTCCAGTTGTGAGGGCTTATAGAAAATCATGGTGAAATTTGGTTGCCTGGAGAAGTTCCTCAGTATTGTAAGCGAGTTTCATGATGGCATACTCACTCAGGTTCTGGATGAAGGATGATGCTCTCGCACTTTCCCAGTCACCAGTGGGAGGGAAGCACGGATGTGTGTGTGCTCCCATGCCTTTTAGCACGATGTTTTCATTGATGTTTTCAGATACTTTCAACAAGAATGATAACAGCACCAAAGTCAGCTACCATACTGATAGTAAATTATCTAACTTGAAAATGCTACAAGCCAAGACCAAAGCGGAGGGAGAGTTGGTGCATGACTTTTTGTTTGCAAATGATTGTGCACTCAGTGCAGTCTCTGATGCAACAGAGTATGCATCGATTCTCTGCCAGTTGTGCTAATTTTGACCTGATGATCAACATCAAGGGAAAAACACCAGCACTGTACCATCTATATGTGGAACCATTGGCCACACTAAATGGAGAAATTTTAAATACTGTGGATAAGTTCACTAAACTTGGCAGTATATTTTCTTGGGATGTCCAGATAGATGATGAGGTTGAGGCATGCATTGCCAGAGCTAGCTCAGCATTTGGGAGGCTCTGAAAGAAAATGTGGGAGAGAAGAGCTATTGGGCTCTAAGATTATACATTGAAGAAAAAGTACTATCCTTTATTGGAGGAAGCTATCTCAGTGAAACCCCACATCCAGTCCTTGTCCTTTGTAGACACTCTAATTCTTTACAGTATCCTTATCCCCATATTAGAAGATGCTGTGTCCCTTAAAGAAACATCTTGGAAATTATTTCAACAAAGGTAGTAGGCATCCACCTATGGGAATTAAAATAATACCAAGAGCTTACCTATAGCACTTTTTTAAGGTGGCTAGGTGGTACAGTGGCTAGACCACCAGGCCTGGAGTCAGGAAGATCTGAGTACAAGTTTGACCTCAGACAATTACTAGCTAGGTGACCCTGGGCAAGTCCCTCAACCCTGTTTGCCTCAGTTTCCGCATCTGTAAAATGAGCTAGGGAAGGAAATCCAAACCACTCCAGAATCTTTGCCAAGAAAACTCCAAAGACTGAAACGACAACAACAAATAACACTTTAAGGTTTGCATAGCACTTCTCATATGTATGTCATTTAATCCTCACATTGGCCCTGGGAAGCAGGTGATATTATGATACTCACTTTAAAGATGAGGAAGTTGAGAAATGGCTTACCCAGGGTCATACAGCTAGTAAGACGGCTCATTGTAGTGGATGGAGCATTGGACCTGGAGTCAGAAAAACCTGGGTCTGAATCCTGACTCCTACACTTACTAGCTGTTAGACCTTGGTTAAATCACTTAACCTCTGTCTCCTCAGCTGTAAAATGGGGGAGTTGGACACAATGGTGTCTATGGTACCTTTTAGCTCTAAATCTATGATCCTCTGAGTGTCTTTTCTTTTGAAGGCAGTTAGGGTTAAGTGCCCAGGGTTACACAGCTAGTAAAGGTCTGAAGCCTGATTTGAACTCAGCTTCTCCTGACTGCAGGATCCATGCTTCACTGTACCACTTAGCTCTTAAATGTATGATTTGAACCCAAGGTTTTCTGACTTCAAGCCTGGCACTCTTTGAGAAGCCTGAGGGTAAATGTGCAAGGAGCAGCTGAAGGTAAAGATGCAGAAAATACTGTTCAGAAGCTTAAGGTGGGTGACCACGCAGTAGCTGGCTTGCTTGTGTGATGGAGTGACTTGGGACTCCATGTGATAATGCACCCAGGAGGAGAAAGAGATCCATGCCAAGAGTGTGGGGGTGAGGCTGGGTGTGGACTAGCATGAGGAAGCTGAGAGTGACTCTTCCATCGAGTGGTGCAGGTGGGAGTGAGGGAGGGGCTGCTGATTGACTGAGGCAAGCAGACATGCCAGAGGTTAAAGAGAGACACCAGCATGTTCCATTGGCCTGAGTACATACACACATGAGTATGTAAGTATGTATGTATGCATGCATATATGTGTATATAGTTATATATGTTTATAGGTATGTATGTGTAAGTATATGTATGTGTATATGTTTATGCGTACACGTATGAATATACACATACACATATACATACATATACATTCACACACATATACATGTTCACACACATACATATATACACACCTACATACACATACACACACACACACACACACGAGATCCCTTGAGTTTGTGGGGTGCCATCAACCAAACCTCTGGAGGGTAAAGTGAGTTTCACAGGGAAGGACTCTTCCAATTGCCTTACTAAGAGTTGAGATGAGCCCTTTTTCTTTTTCTAAGTTGAATGCCTTTATCAACCTGAGTACTTTAGGGGAGCTGAGGGCTCTTTGAAAGACACGAACCAGATTTTGCCGTTCCCAGGGGCATCGCTGAGTGGAACTATGGACCATCAATATTATTATTACAGAGACGCTCCTGAGATTGAAGGTAGTCCATTTTGTGAAAGGTCAGAGGCTGGCCCACAGGTTACACTAATATTTGCTAAGTACCTGCTGTGTGGTGAAGAGATTGTGATTTGTTATCAAGTTCTCATTTTCAGGATACAAGGGTGAATGAAGCCTACAGACTCTGTCCTCTAAAATTAACAATCTTAGAGTTTAAAGGTGTCTTAAAGATCATGCAGGACTATAGCTTGACCTCCTAAAATGCAAGAACTTCCTTTCCAAAAATCCCTATTAGACATCCAATCCCTGCTTCAACACTTCCATTAATGGACATTATGAAAACATTATATGGCAATGTACCATTACATAGCCCTTTGAGCATATTACCTCATTTAAGCCTCAGAGCACCCCTTGAAGTAGACAGGGCAAGTATTATTATATTCATTTTATGAGTGAGGAAACATATTGGGAGAATAAGTGATTTGTCCAAGGTTGCACCACTACTCCATAGTGCAATAGGAACTTATGCAAGTCTTTTGAGTTTCTGGAAAATTTGAGTTCAGCGTTGAGGAGGAGATGCATTTCACTCCAGGCCTGGAGTTTTGACTAGGAGGAGATAAACTGATTAAGAGGTGATCTGCAATAGTCTGGGAAGAGGCAATGAGGGCCTGGGAAGGAAAGAGAAGGTAACAGATATAAGAGATGTCAGAGAGGGAGAATTGTTAAAATTTGAAAACTGCTTGGATAGGAAGGATGAAGGCAGAGAAAGAATCTGGGGCTAATTCCAAGGTTACGACCTTTTGTTACAGGAAGGATGGTCATGCATTCAAGAGAAATAAAGAACTCTGGGGGAAGGACGGGCCTAATGGGGGCAATGCTGAGTTCTATTTTGGACATTTTGAGTTTGAGATGCTGACAGGACATATTATTGAACTCATGCTAGCTACTAGTCATTCCCTCTTTTATTTCTGAGTACTAATAAGTCATCTGCTTAATTGTCTGCTGTAGAATTTTGCTTCAGCAGGACATCAATCATGGCAATAGTTTCTGGAATTTCCATTTCTCACTCATTTTTGCACGTCTCTAAATCTTTGGACTCCTCCCCTGTAATCTGAGTTTCTTCATGGAGAAATAAATACTGAATTTCCCTTTTAATCTATTACTCAGTTCTTGGTGTGACTCAGCAGTTTTTTTTTTTTTGACTCAGCAGTTCTGACAGGCTCCAAATCACAGTGAAGGACCTGACCTCTGGAAGACTAAACAATAAAAAGAACAAAGAGTTGAGTGGGCCACTTCTACAACAATAAATAGCCTTTGGGGGACAGGGAATACATATCCTAAATGCATCTCTCCTAATCACTACAAGTCTACTGATCCTGGGGCCATTGCATAAGGGAGAAAGTTGTCTTGTGGCTAGAGGTAAGAGCTCTGGAGGACTGGGGAGAAATTGCTGGCACTTCACTGACTGGGGTGAAAAGAAAATAAGATTAAGCTTCTAGTGAAGTTTATTTTTACCCTGAAGTGTCTACTTAACGATCTGCTTACACTGGAGATTGGATCATAGATTTGGAGCTGGAAGAAATGTTAGAGATCTTCCAATCCCCTCATTTTGCATATCAGGAAATAGAGACTGCAAAAGGTAAACTAACTGGCCAAAGGTCACACAGTTAATCAATCTGCAAACATTTATTTAGCGCCTACTATGTGCTGAGCTATGTGCTACACAGGTAATAAGTGGAAGAGACAAGATTTGAATGCAGATCTTTGGAATCCAAATCCAGGTATCTTTGACTTTGGGGTCATTTCTGGCCTATTTTGGGATCAATGTATTGATCAACAAACATTTATTAAGCACCTACTATGTGCTCGGCATATATATATATAGACAAAAGACAGTCTCTGCCCTCAAGGAGTCCATAATCTAATAGAGAGAAATAATAATGGAGAGAAAGTATGGGGAAATATTGAAATCGAAATTAGAAAATTAAAATAATAGGGAGAAAACATGCAAACAAAAACACAAAGCAAGCTATATACAGATAAATAGGAAATAATGAACAGAGAGAAGGCACTGAAATGAAGAAGAGTTGAGGAAGGCTTTCTGTTGAAGTGGGATTTTAGTTGGAATTAAAGGAAGCCGGTGAGGACAGTAATTGGAGTGGAGGAGGGAGAGCATTTCAGGCATGGGGGGCAGCCAAAGAGAATGCCAGGAGCCTAGAGATGGAGGGTCTTGTTTATAGAACAGCCAGGAGGTCGGGGTCACTGAATGGAAGAGTATGAGTTGGGGAATGAGGTGTAAGAAGAGTAGATAAGTAGGAGAGGACCAGGTAAAGAGGGGCTTTGCATACCAAACAAAACATTTTGTATTTAATCCTGGAGGCAATAGGGAGTCACCGAGACTTTATTAAGTAGGGAGGTGACATGATTGAACTTGTGTTTTAGGGAAAATCACTTTTAGTGGCTGAATGGAGTGGGAAGAGAGTCGAAGCAGTGAGAACCACCAGCTACTCTTACAATAACGCAGGTATGTGGTGATAAGGGCCTTCACCAGAGTGGGCAGAGTCAGAGGAGAGAAAGGGGCATGTGTGAGAGATGTTGCAATGGTGAAATCAGCAGACCTAGGCAACAGCTTGGATTTGGGGAGATGGAGGTGATGAGAAATCGGGAGGAATCCAGGATGCCTCCTAGGCTGTGAGTCTGAGGGAATGGGAGAGTGGCCTTACCCTCAACGGGGAATATGTGGAGGAGGTTTAGGGGGAAAGATAATGAGCTCTGTTTTGGGAATTTTGAGTTGAAGATGTCTACTGGACATCCGGTTTGAGATGTCTGAAAGGCAGCTGGAGATGTAAGATTGTAGATCAGTAGAGAGATTTGGGCAGAAAGTGTAGATTTGAGAATCATCAGCATAGAGACAGTAATTAAATCCATAGGAGCAGATGAGATCATCAAGTGAAGTAGTATAGAGGGAGAAGAGAAGAGGGTCCAGGATAGAACCCTGAGGGACACCTACAGTTAGAGGGTGGGATCTAGAAGAGGATCCAGCAAAGGGAACAGAGAAGGAGCAGTCAGATAGGTAGGACAAGAATCAGGCTGGAGGGGGGCGGAGCCAAGATGGCGACTGGAAAGCAGTAACTGGCGTGAGCTCCC
>JAQQSZ010010029.1:0-12617 GCA_028646595.1 Phalanger gymnotis
TTGGGTGGATGCGCTGCCTCACCAGCACTCCTCCTTCCCCAAGAACCCCCTACCCGGATTGGGCTTAAATCTTCAGCAGGCTCTTCACTCCTGCTCTGATCAGCCACTTAATTCCTCCCACCAGGTGGGCCTGGGTCCAGAAGCAACTGCAGCTGTAGTTCTAAAGCTGCCCCACCTCCGCTGACCCAGGGACGGTGGCCGAGCCACAAACTCAGTCCCGTCCCGCAGCTTTTCCCACTAACCTTCTCTGTTGTCTTTGCTGTTTGTGGGTTGTGAGGTCTGGTACATGCCATAGCTCAGTAATTCAGCATGCTAGGGCACTCTTCGCTCCATTCCCGGTCTCATTGGTCTGCGGTCTGCGGTCTGTGCCACGCCACGCGTGCTGGGCTCTGCTTGGCTCAGCTCTGCTCCCCTCAGCTGGTAGCTGGGAGTTCTGAGAGGTACCGACCTCACCCTGAGGCCATCCAGGCTGTCCTGGGCTGGAGTCCTGCTTCCCTCTGCCACTTTGTGGGTTCTGCAGTTGTAGACTTGGTTCAGAGCCATTTTTTTTATATGTTTTTGGAGGGACTTGTGGGGAGCTTA
Source organism: Phalanger gymnotis (assembly GCA_028646595.1). NCBI lineage: Eukaryota > Metazoa > Chordata > Mammalia > Diprotodontia > Phalangeridae > Phalanger > Phalanger gymnotis. Next base: position 583 of record JAQQSZ010010029.1, read on the forward strand.
TGCCAGTTACTGCTTTCCAGTAGCCATCTTGGCTCTGCCCCCCGGAAAGAATCTGGGTAGGTAATTCTTGATTCTAGTCCTAACTCCTTTGCCTTCTTCATTATTATTTTCCAAGCCTTGTGATCTTTTATTGTAGAAGCTGCTAAATATCATGTTATTCTTGTTGAAGCTCCATGATACTTGTATTATTTCTCTCTGGCTGCTTGTAATATTTTCTACTTGACCTAGGAGCTCTGGAATTTGGCTATAATATTCCTACAATTCTCATTTGGGGATCTTTATCAGGAGGTGATAAATGGATTCTTTCAATTTTATAATTTACCTTCTTGTTTTAAAATATCATGGCAATTTGCCCAATAATTTCTTGGAAGATGATGTCTAGGCATTTTTTAAACATGGTTTTCAGATAGTCCAACAATTTTTAAATGATCCTTCCTGGATTTATTTCCCAAGTCAGTTGATTTTCCGATGAGATATTTGAAATTAGATCTGTTTTTTCATTCTTTTGATTTTGTTTTTATTGTTTCTTGATTTCACATAAAGTCATTACCTTCCATTCACTTAACTTTAATTTTCACTGAATCAATTCCCAGACTATTGATTGACTTTTAACTCTTTGTTAAAGTAATACTGTGCTTCCATGGTGGAGGGTACTTTGTCTCATGCTTCAGGGGTTTTATGTAGCTGTTTTAAGAGATACTCCCAGGGACATTTACTCTGTGTGTATCTCACTGCCTCAAGTAAATCTTTTGCAAGCACAATACGATAAGATTCCGGTTTTTGATCCATTCTGCTATTTTCTTCTGTTTCATGAGAAAGTTCATGTCTATTCACCCTCATAGTTCTGATTACCACCTGTGTATTTCCCTTCATCCTATCCTTTCTCCTTTTTGTCCTCGCCCTCTTTCACTCTTTACCGCCTCACCAGGGTTTTGCTTCTGTCTACCACTTCCCCTGATCTTCCCTCCTTGCTGTCCTCTCTACCACTCTTTATGTAATCTCTTCTTACTTTCCTGCTGGGTAAGATTGATTTCTACATTTAACTGATTGTGTACATTATTCCCTCACTGAGCCAACAGTGATGAGAGTGAAGGTCAAGCAATGTCCATCAGTCATCCACCGTTTTCCCTTCCCCTGTGACAGGTCTTTCTCACCTCTTCATGAGGCATGATTTACTCCATACAATCTCTCCCTTCCTTCTCTGCCTATTGTACTCTTGTTTCTCATCCTTCATTTTTTTTGTCATACCTCAAATTCACCTTATACCCATACATAGACAAAGGTATGGGTATAAGGTGAATTTGAGGCATGACGTAAAAAAAAGGAAGGATGAGAAACAGGAGTACAATGGACAGAGAAGGAAGGGAGAGATTGAATACCTATTCTATCTGTACTGTTAGTGATGCCATTTTTAAGAGTTGCAAGTATCATCTTCCCATGTGGAGATGTAAACAATTTAGATCTAATGAATCCCTAATGTTTTCTTTTCTCTTTTTTTTAACCTATTTATTCTTCTCTTGGGTCTTGACATGGCCGGTCATTTGTTTTTCATTTAGTCTGGTCTTTCCTTTATTAAGGTTTGAAATCCTTCTCTTTCATTGAGCAAATAGTATTTCCTTTGATTTATTATGATTTATTTTGCTACATAAGTGATTCATGGTTGTAGTCTTAGTTCTTTTCCCCTCTGGAATATCATATTTCATGACTTCTGGTCCTTCAGTTTCACAGCTTCAAGTCCTATTTTATCCAGATTGTAACTCTCAAATATCTGAATTATTTCTTTCTGGATACTTGTAGTGCTTTTTCCTTGACCTGATAATTCTGAAATTTGGCTATAATGTTCCTTGGGGTTTTTATTTTGGGATCTCTTTCCTAAAGAGAATGGTGGATTCTTTCAGTGCCTATTTGGCCATTTGGTTTGAAGATATCACAGCAGTTTTCCTTGGTCATTTCTTTAAAGATGCAGTCCAGGTATTTCTTTTGTTTATGGCTTTCAGATAGTTCAATGATTCTAATATTATCTGTCCTGGATCTATTTTCCAGGTAGTTTTTTTTCCTTAAAGTAGTTTACATTTTTCCCATTTTTAATTCTTTCTTTTTCAGTTTCTTGGGCTCATTCATGATGTCTAATAGAGTCATTAGCTTCTACTTGTGCAATTCCAATTTTAAGGTTCTGCTATTGTTGTTGTTGTTCTTCTTTTTCTTTTTCCAGCATTACCAATTTTATATTTTAAGCAGTTGTTATTTTCAATGGATTTTCTTATTTTATAATTTACCTTCTTGTTTTAAAATATCAGAGTAATTTGCTCAATAATTTCTTGAAAGATAATGTCTGGGCATGTTTTAAACATGGTTTTCAGATAGTCCAACAATTTTTAAAGAATCCTTCCATTTCTACCCTCCCCACTACTTCCAGATGGCATATATTCTGATTGCCATGTTCCCCAGTCAACCGTCCCTTCTGTCACCCCACTCCAACCCAGCCCCTTTTTCCTTACTTTTTTGTAGAGCTATATATATTTCTATGCCCCATTGCCTGTATATTTTATTTCCTAGTGGCATGGAAAAACTTTTTTTTTAACAACTGCTTTTAAAACTTTGAGTTCCAAATTGTCTCCCCACCCACCCTACATAAAAAGGCAAGCAATTCAACAAAGGCCACATGTGTATCTTTATGCAAAACCCTTCCACAATACTCATATTGTGAAAGACTAACTATATTTTGCTTCCTCCTATCCTATCCCCCTTTATTCAATTTTGTCCCTTGAACTTATCCCTTTTCAAAAGTGTTTGCTTTTGATTACATCCTCCTCCTCCTATATGCCCTCCCTTCTATCCCTCCCTCCAACTTTTTATCTCCTTCCTCCTTCTTTCCTGTGGGGTAAGATACCCAGTTGAGTATGTATGTTATACCTTCCTCAGGTCAAATCCAATGAGAGCAAGATTCACTTATTTCCCCCTCAACTGCCCCCTCTTCTCTTCCAAAATCTGTTTTTTCTTGCCACTTTTATGGGAGGTAACTTACCCCATTCTATCTCTCCCTTTCTCCCTCTCTCAATGTATTCCTCTCGCATCCCTTAATTTGACTTTATTTTTTTAGAAATCATCCCATCCTGTGACCTCCTTTCACTCTGTCCCTATAGTATTTCCCACTAACCTTCTCTGTTGTCTTTGGTGTTTGTGGATTGAGAAGTCTGGTAACTGCCACAGCTCACTGATTCAGGACCCTATGCCCTGTTCTGCCTCGCTCCTGGGCTGGTTGGTCCGGGCATGGCTCATGCTGGGCTCTCTTCTGCCTCTGCTCCCAGCACAGTGTGATAGACCTTACCCAGTGACTATCCAGGCTGTCCTGGGCTGGAGCCGTGCTTCCCTCTGCTATTTTATGGGTTATGCAGCTCTAGAATTTGTTCAGAGCCATTTTTAATAGGCCTTTGCAGGGTCCTGGGAGAGAGTTTTCTGCAATTCCCTGCTATCTAGCCACCATCTTGGCTCCATCCCCCATGCCTTTCGTTCTTACACACACACACACATATCCAATATTTTTATGTCTTGGAATTAGAATTTTGAGGAATTTGCTATAATAATTTTGCCAATTAACTGTCAGTAGTTGTTCTAATTACATTATTTTGCTCATGCTTTTCTTAATTATATGTAATTGAAAATATCCATTTATTTTTTTTTAATTTTCATTTCTGTCCCACATAAGTAAGTACTTTCCTTGTCATAGTGGTAGAAATCAGTTCATTTCTACTTCAGTTTGTTTATGATATATCTTTTTTTTCATTTTTGAATTTAGGACATGTGTATTTTGAGATTATTTTGGCATATGTAATAAAATGTTGGAACAAACCCACTTTCCGCAAAGTGGTTTTACCAGCAATTTTTTGTCAGGGAGTTTTTATCACAGTTGTTGGTGTTTGGGGATTTATTGAGGATTATCTTACTATATTTAATTGATTTGAGGTCCTTTTTACTTAACACATTCAATTAACCAAAGTTTTATTGTTTGTTTTTTAATAGTACCAAATTGTTTTGATCAAGCAATCAACTAACAAGCATTTACTGAATGCTTACTATGTTTACTGTGTCAATTGCTGGTTGTATAATAAAAAGTAAAAACTTTTAAAAATGATTAATAATAATAATAATACCTAACATTTTCATAGTGCTTATTATGTTCTAGTCTCTGTTCAGTGCTTTATTTCCATGTACTACTGTTTAATCTTTTACTTTTTCATTCCTAGTTTTTATTTTCATTATTTTCTTTGAGATTCTTGATTTTCTCATTCCTTCTGTTGACATGTTATATTTTTTTCTTGGAACATTAAAAAACAATTGGCACATTGTTATGACATTAAAATTGTACAAATATAGGCAATTTATATCTCTCTTGTTACTTAAGTATTCCTTCATTTCTGTGTAGCACCCTCTCAAGTATTTCCAACTTGTCCTGACAATTGAAGGCTATGTTCCAAGAGAGCTGCTCTACTTCAGATTATAAAGAAAACCCTATATAACCATGAAACTTTAGCACAATCAGATGGTGTATATACTTAATTCTTAACACAGATATTTATTCAGATGACATAGTATATATAGTAGTCACAGAACATTTAACCCCTATTTTTTGTTTTGTTGTTGTTTAGTTGTTTCTCAGTTTTGTCTGACTCTTCGTGACCCCATTTGGCATTTCCTTGGGAGAAATGCTAGAGTGTTTTGTCATTTCCTTTTCTAGCTCATTTTTTCAGATCAAGAAGCTGAGGCAAACAAGATGAAGTGACTTCCCCAAGGTCACACAGTTAGAAATTGTCTTTGGTCAGATTTGAACTCAGGTTTTCCTGACTCCCGCCCCAGCACTCTATCCAGTGTACCACCTAGCTGCCCTTACCCCATATTGCTGGGGCAAATTCTACAAAAATGTACACAACATTCATTGGGGGGAAATAGGTTCACCTTCAGAATATATAGGTTGTGAAGCATGTAAGTAGGATACGTGTGACACAAAAGCAATTCACAACTCATGATAACACAGGACCTTAATTTCATCATAGAGTCCTTATACAGCACATGTTTTCTCTACTGGTTAGATTGCTAATCTCACTTCTGAAGCTCTATTCCCCTTCATCATCTGTCTCTTCTCTGAAGCTGCTTCTTCCTTTGGGTGACTGTTTCTTTGTATACATGTCTGTCTCAAATGTTTCTCTGCTCTCTGCTAAATGTGATGTCTCCTACTGGTCCAATGACACCACTTCCAAATTACATGGCCAGAATATGTTAGATATTCTTCCCCTGCCTACCTTCAATGTCATTGATTTCTTCTACAAGTAGCTTCTGATCTGCAATGTCTAATAATCTAGGATTCTGAAGACTATTAATGTGTTAGCTCTCAGTAGGGTGTATACTTTTTCCCCCTGACTATAAAAATGCATTTAGAAGAGTACATAAGTCTTTAAAATTCAGAAAGAAATAAAATTGTAATATTAGGAGAGTGGAAGATAAAGTAGGGATGAGGGAGAGTGTAAGGGGATAGATGAAAAATGGGTATAGAAGGCTGCATATATTTATGGGAAGGGGAGGATAAGGGTGAGATGGGGGTAGGTTAATAATAGGAGGGCAAGGTAGAGGGTAGAAGAAAAGTAGAGGAGTCAGGGAGAATAGGAAATATGAAATATGAAGAAAGGTAAAAACAAAGATTAGGAGTAGAATCTGTTAGTGAAAGTATATGTTTATATATGTAAATATGTATGTCTCTGTTGATATGTATTTGTGTATATCTATATCTATGTCTATATCTATATCTATATCTAATCTATATCTATATCTATAATATATCCATGTTTAATTGTAGCCTCATGGAGGGGAGGAAGAAGAGAGTAAAGGGGGAAAAAGAACAAAGTAAAAAGTGCAAAGCGGAGAACAAAAGAAAACTTACAAAGAAACTAAGATAGACAGTTTTCCACACAATGCATGGTATTTATTATATAATCTTTCTTGAAATGAAACTTTATTGCTATATATTTTGAATCCTCTCTTATATTCTCCTGTACACATGATATGCTTTTTTTCTTTTCTTAATTGTATGTAAATTTTAATATTTTAGATTTAATAAGTTCCTTTTTTCTTTTCTTTCTTTTGTATTTAAATTTCAGTAAATAAAAATTAAAAACAAGAAGAATTAATTTCCCAAGAAGTAAAGTGAGAGAGTAGATCCTTAAGAACTACATTAAATAGCCTTAGTGAGTGACTATGTACATACAACCCTTTAGCATTTTAAAAATCTGTTATAATTTCCATTTACAAGAAAGAAAATTCAAATATGCAAATGAATCTGTAATCTCATAGACAAAGTATATGGGGTGTTCATGGAGTTCAAGCTCCTCTGGTGTGAAGGCTTGCTGAGACCTTTACAGGACTACACATCCATCTTTGCTGTCCACCTGTCACCCCACTCTCACCTCTGCCTCCAAAAAGCTGTAGTTTGCCCATTGGACACGCCTTAACATAATTATCTTTACATATAGGCTAAATCAAGTTCAAGGTAACCAAGTAAGCCTCTGTAACAACAATGTTACTTGCAGCTACTGTGACTGTGTAAGGCCAATTACACCAGCACACAGGAGGGCTGCTAGCCCGGATTCTTTGATCTGAAAGCAACTTCAAGGGGTTTAAAATTTCACTTTAATCAAATATACATATATCATTCACTTAATTCAGGTGGAAAATCCAACACCTGGAACTTCAGAGAAAACACAAAAAGAAATTGCAAGGAGAAATTACATAAAAAGAGCAAATGAACACAAATCAACAGACAGGCTTTTGACCATAGCAATACATTCACAGTTACTAAAGAAAGGAGCATAAACGTCTAGATTTTCAAAGACAGGGGGCTCCTTAATGGCTACCCAGTGTCTCCTTTGGTGAAACCACAGGAACTCTCTTCCAATTAGTGAACTCTCAAAGCAAAATCTCTCTTCCTGCAGTTCTGAGAGTTCAAGCTTAATGCTACCCTCAAAGTTCATATAAAATAGAAAAATAATAATCACAGAACCAAAGATTGGAACCAATTCCAACATTTTCTTGCCTTTATTTCAGGTAGAATATTACAATTCTTAAAACAAAGTGAAGAAGGGGAAGAGTCGAGATGTTGTCTGGAGAATAGGGAATTGCAAGCAGCCAGAAAGAAACAATTTGAATATTGTGAAAACACCATCAGGATAACACAAGATTTAGCAGCTTGTACATTAAGGGATCAAAGGGCTTGGAATATGATATTCTGGAGGTCAATGGAGCTAGGATTAAAACCAAGTCACCTACCCAGCAAAACTGAGTATAATGCTCCAAGGAAAGATATGGATTTTCAATAAAATAGATTACTTTCAAGGTTTCTCAGTGAAAAGACCAGAGCTGAATAGAACATTTGTCTTTCAAACATAACAATCAAGAGAAGCATGAAAAGAGCTGTCATTTGGAAAACCACATTGGAATTTGTCCCAGGGTGCTGAATTCACAGGGCAATAGCAACATTCGTGGTACTTAAATTGGAAAAACAACAGAGAGTATCTCATCTCTTTATCCATGTTCAGTTCAAGGAATATAACAATACCACTGTATTCTGTGTTGGTCATACTGCCTCTGAAGTATTGTAACCAATTGTCACACTTTGAGATTCACTGAAAAACTAGTTTGTGGAAAGAAAAGTGACCAACATGGCAAGAAGTCTTAAAATCATATCATATGAAGAATGGCTGAAGCCAACAAGAAAGATATTTAATGGAGGGAGTTGGTGTGGGGAGATGTGATAGTTGTTTTCAAACAGATTAAAGGCTATCATGTGGGACAAGGAAAATTATTTCGTGTTTCTCTAGAGGGCACAATTAGAACAAACAGGTAGAAGTGGTGTAAAGACATAATTTTTGCTTTTAAGGGCAGTTTTCTAAGAAGGAAATTCAAGCTATCAAAGGTCATATTTAAAAATGCTCTGAATCAGGAGCGTGGAAGAAATTACCTATCAGATCTATGGATAGGGGAAGAATTAATGACCAGACAAAAGATACAGAGGTTAACAGGAGGAAAAGTGGACAATTTTGATTACATGAAATTAAAATTTTTTGTACTAACCCAACACAACTAAAATTAGAAACAGGACATTGGGGGCAAATGTTTGTTTTTTTTTAATAAAAATTTTTATAATAAAAAAATTTTTAAAATCATAAAAAAGAGAGAAAAACTCAGCAGCCACATAAACACCCACAAATTTGCAGTTTCTCAAAGGAAATCATTTCCTCTCTCATGTGATAATTCTTGCCCCAACTCGTTGTCTATTTGCATTGTTATGATAAGTACACTGATACAATACTCTATTGGTTCTCCTTCTAACTGTGTCACACAAAATAGACAACAGGTGTTCTTCACTCAGTTGATGTTTTTTTTTTCTTTTATTGTGGCTATACCAAAAATCTTGAACGTTTGTGGATCCCACTCAGGAAATTGCAATGATGTGAGCTTAATACAAGCAGAACAATGTTTTCTGCAAAAAAGAACATCTGAAGATTCTAACCAACTAAAACGAATTGCTCTTTGAATTAGACTCCACGTGTATTCTCTATAATGAAGTGAATAATTTCAGTGAGCATGTCTTTAAATAAGATTATCTTATTTATTTTATGTTTTCATAAATCTGCAATTTTGAAAAAAAAAATATACAGTAGAAAATTTATTGTAAAAAAAATTTTAAGGCAATATTTTGCAGTACTAAATAAAATATCCCAAATAATAAGTACAGTCAGATCTTGTAATTCTGTTCATTTTCTACTTAATTGTAAAGGTAAACTATCATTTTGTAAAACATGACCCTTCTTTTTTTCATCAAGGATGCTCTCAACACATGTGTAGATTATTATCAAAAATTTTTATGAAGATAGAAAAGTATATGTTCAGTAGTTATTAATGTCCTCTCACTTTTTGTTTTTGTAATGAATGAGATTTTTCACACCTATGCTATCTTCCTCTCCTTCAGATAACTTGAGGATTTGTTACTCAAAAACTCTCAAAAAATGTTAACGTCTACCATGTAGCTCTGTTGTGCATCCTTGGTCCAGTTGATCTCAAGTTGAGCTTCCCATATTTGTTCTCTTCAGTGTTATTTCCTCTTTGTTTATAAACAAACCTGTGGATGTGATATTAAAGTTCAAACGTGGTGGCTTCCCTGTCCTTGATGATGAAAATAGTTTAGTAAAGGAAAATAAGAATGTCATGAATAAGTAGTATACCTAATGTTTGGTCACCTAAAGACATCTAAGAAACTACTTTTTTTTTGTTTCTTTGCCCCAAATGCATATCTTTGCTTTACGGTTCTAAATTCAGAATCCCCAAATGCCATTTAAACAAATATTTATTGATTACCATATATTTAAACAGATGTTGTGGAGGACATAAGAAAAATATCATGAATTTCTGCCAAGCAGCTAACAATCTAATTAGCCAGACAGAGACAATGTACATAGAACAATAACAGAAATGACTCTTGACAACAATTGATGTGGTCTTGCCACAAGTGCAATAGAAATTTATAGGCAGAAAACATAATTGTCATCTGTGAAAAGTTTTTTTTGGAAGAAATAGAATTTGAGGTTCACCTTAAAACATGAGTAGGATTTAGAGAAGCAGAAGTAGGTGATAGGACATTTCAGAATGGAATGAAATGGGGAGCAGGATTTTTTGATTGAAAAAGAATGTGCATATATCCAAGTAGTGAAACCCACAACCTTATTTATAGGATGGGACCAGAAGCCTGGGAAACTTGAGTATGATTTGGTAAGCCATACTAAGCCATAGTTTTTATTTTTATAATAATAGTTTTCATCAGATTAACGAAAGTTATAGAAAGTATTTTCCCCTAAAAAAAGGGGTACTACAGCACAGATAGGTGTCTTTTTTGTTTGTTTATTTTGTTTTTTACCACACAAAATAACCTGGTTCCAGAAAAAAACCAAGAAAAGTCTGTTATTTGTACCCATCTGGGCTATTTAACTTGAAAAACTTAAATAAAACCATCTAATGGCTGAGATATACATACATACATGCATGCATACATGTATATATTCATACATACACATACATGTGTATATATGTGTATATGTATATGTAAATGTATATATGGGTGTGCATGCCTGTGTATATACATACATAAATATACATAAACATGCACCCATATATGCAGGTGTGTATGTATGCATAGATGTGCATATGTATATATGTATGTATATGATTGTACATATATATATGCATATATATGTATGTATGTACAAACAGGTACATGTGTATGAGTATGCCTGTATGTATGTGTATACATATACGTATATACATGTGTATATGTGTATGTGCATACGTGTATATATATTATGTAAGTGTGTATATATGTGTGTATGTATAAGTACATGTATATGTTTTATATATGTATATGTTTGTATATACAAATATATAGAAAAGGAAATAAACATATATAAATGGAAATATGTATATAAATAAATGTTTGTGTGTACATGTGTGTATGTTGTTCTTTGCCACCTAAAAGTCTTTACTTTGAAACACTAACAGTCCTGGTCTAAGATGAAGTCAAATATTGTATTGGCTACAATATTATATCAGTATACAATATTGTTTTAATATTGTACTCAGAGACCAAAGCAAAATGGAGTCATCTCATGGGTAACATGCTTTTGTCTTTTTGTGCAAAATTGAAAAAAAAAACAATATGAAAGTCAGATTATGTATATTAGAGCTGCCTCAAAGTTCAGTGTTGTTCTTTGATATTAATCATTTCATTAAGATGTCTTCCAAATTTCTAAAATAGTCTTTTCTATTCACAAAGAAAATTCTCATCTTATATGTGGCAGTGGTTTCCTCATTAAAAATGATTAATGCTAGACAGATGTAATAGATGTATGACAGAAAGGAGACAGACAGACTGACACAGAGCAAGAGAGAGAGATAAAGTTACTAAGAGAAAGAAACTCAAAAAGTTAAGTTACTCTTAAGTTTCACAGGCAATGTCACACACCTCCCCCCACACACATATACATATATACATATACATATATGTATACACACACATACATATGATTTCACTCTTTAGCAAACTATGCACAAAAGAAATTGTAAAGCTATAAAAGAATTGTGTTGAAAGTCACAAAATTTGGAGGAAGAAATATGATACACAAAAAGGACTAAAGGGTCTTTCAAATTAGATGGGATCAGTGAGAGAAAGTTTTCTTACAGAAAACTTTTGCACTGGGCAAAACATCAAGAGGAGAAATCATTTGCACCAAAAGAGGCAAAACTGCATGCAAAGTCAATGATGAGGCATGTGCCAGAAAAGTGATGGGAACAGTCAGGGGAATGGTGCAAGCAACAACATGTGAAGAAATTTGGAGTTAATCCAGGAAATGCTTAACAAAGACAAATTTGACCTGAAATGAACAAGTAGTCAATAGAATTCGATATTTGAGAATGCAGGTGATGAAATTATGATTCATCCTTTATCAATACAGGCAAGAACATTGTGCTTACAGAAAAACTTAAAGAACTGAATCTAAGAGACAGTACAGTAGCGATATCATTGCATGTTATTTAAAGATTACTAATTGTTAGCACACTGGACTAACAGGAAAAATATATGGTTGCTTCATCAATAAACTACATTTGCTTTGCCAAAATTGTCATGTGTCACTAAATTTAAAATAAATTAATCAAACAATAAGAATTGTGGCTTATAGGAATATATTTAACAAATGCAGGTTGATGAAAATGTATGAGGGGCATGAAACCAGACCCAAGGAAAGGTAAAGTTGAAGTCAATGGAAAAATCTTTATGACCCAAAGCAAGAGAGGTAAGAATAGAAATTTCAGAACTATCTTTTATTGTTTCTTTTTTGTCTTCTGCATATAACTTCTCATTAAAATTATTTACACATTAGTCAAGTTGTAAAGAAGTATGACCAATGGGATGAATGATGAGAAAGGAGAAACGAAACCAA
>JAQQSZ010010030.1:0-12617 GCA_028646595.1 Phalanger gymnotis
GAGGAGAGATGGATTTGAGGGTCAGTTCTCTAGATAAAGGAAAGAAGAGTGGAGGCTTGGGAAGTGGTTGGGATGACACAAACCTTATTACTACTGCAAAAATGTGACTAAAATATTAACAAACACAAATGCCTACCTTTGAAGCTCTATACTGTCTTCATTTGAATAATATTTACATGTCATTAAAGAGGTCCTTAATCATGGTTTGTTAGGGGATGGAGTAACTACATTGACAAAATTATAGATCCTTGAAGTATTTATAAGGTACTGGTTAGCTCACATTTATATAATGCTTTAAGCTTCACAGTGTTTTCCTCACAACAACTTTGATTGTTATCCCTACTTCTACACACAAGGGAGCTTAGAGATGTTGTTCAGTCATTTTCCGGTCATGTATGACTCTTTGTGACAACACTTGGAGTTTTCTTGGAAAAGATATTGGAGTGGTTTGTCATTTCCTTCTCTAGCTCATTTTGTAAAGAAACTGAGACAAACGGGGTTAAGTGTCTTGCTCAGGGACACACACACTTAGTGTCTGAGGCCACATTTGAACTCAGGAAGATGAGTCTTCCTGACTCCAGGCCTGGCACTCTGTCCAGTTAGAGGTTATCTGGTCCAATCCTCCTGTTTTACAGATGAAATGAATATTTTGCTCATGGATACATGGCTAGGGATTATCAAAGTCAGGACTCAGACCTAAATCCTCTGATTTCAAGCTCATATTTATTTCAGTACACCACTCTGCAAAAACCTACATAGTATAAAGCAGTCAATTTAAGTAACAGTTGCAGTATCAAAATCTAAATTTACTTTAGTTATCAGTTCTCAAGATGTGGAGACATGGTCTTTCATATTGACTCCAAACATCATTCTCTCAACTACGGCACTTTGTGTTAACCAAGTGTGTGGAAAAAATAACCAGAAAGTTGGCGCAGTTTGCTTTGGCCCAAGTTAACAGGTCCTTTAAAAAATGTGATAGTGTGGGAGTGAGACACAGCAGACCCAATCTGAAACAGAAGCAAAGGCAAAAAATGAAGTATGCCCATAACTTCACATCTAAAGAGAAAGATTGCCCTGCCCATGTTTATGTCTGGGCAGTTTGCTGGACACTTCAGAAAAACCTCAAAAACCCTCATAAGTATTTAAAAGAGAGTAGTAGTCACGAAGCTATTCAGTTATCACAAATCTCATGTGGAATTCAATTTACCAAGCTGTTAAGAAGATCCTGCTATGTGCAAACTACTCAGCATGGGGGACTCAAAGCCAGGAATAAAGTGGTTCCTTCTCTCAAAGAGCTTATTTTTTTTTTTTGGAAGAGGGAGGATGTACATACATACATATACACATACATACATACATACATTATATATACAATATATGTATATATATGTGTATATATGTATATATATGTGTATATATGTATATATACATATACATATATATGTGTGTGTGTATATATATGAATATATATATGAATATATATATATGAATATATATATATATATAAAGAGAGAGAGAGAGAGAGAGAGAGAGAGAGAGAGAGAGAGAGAGAGAGAGATACATGAAGTACTCGTGAAGAGTGGGAAGTCAGAGGATCAGAGGATCAGGGCAAGACGTGTTACTTGATTTCAAACTTGAAGGGATCCCGAATGGACTGGGTGAGGAGGGAGAACAATTTTAGGCACGAAGGAAAGCCCAGGCAAAGATATGGAATCAGGAGAGAGAGTATTGTCAGGAAGACCCGAGTTCAAATTTTGCCTCAGACATTACTTGAGCTGTGAGACTGTAGGCAAGTTACCTATCTGATCTCAGCCTCAGCTGTAAAATGTAAATATTAATAGCACTTTGGTCTCACTGTCACTGTGAAGATTAAATGAAATAGTGCCTATAAAGTATTTTGCAAATTTTAAAGCACTATATAAATATTAGTGATTATTGTTGTTATTATTTATTATTATTATTACTGCTGCTGCTGTTGTTATTAAGGGTAGCATGCTAGAGTGAAAAAAGAGCAAGTCCACAAGCCAGAAGACATTACTGCGACCATGGACAAGTCACATAACCTCTGGACAGATGGAGAGGGAGAGCAAGGAGGAAAGGAAAAGAAAAGAAAGGAAAGGAAGAATGGATGAAGGAAGGAAGGAACTGCATTGACCAACTGGAACTGGCCAGTTGGCTCCTCAGTGGGGCAGCTCATGCTAATCACAGGTTGTTGTTTGTTCTCCTTCCTCTCCCTCTCCCTCTTTCTCTGTCCACATGGGGTATCATACCCTTATCTGCAGGTGCTCTGCCCAAAGGAATGGAAATTTTGATTGCTGAAACCTTGAAAGATATCTTGGGGTTTATGGGTTAGATTTCTTTCTTAAAAAGCATGCCTTAAACCCAAATCAATCTATCTCTCATTGATTGTGCAATAATAGGATGCACCCCAGGCCCATGAGGTCATTGACTGGGCCCTGATTGCTCATAGTAAATATAAACAGCAATTGTTTCTGTTTTAGCCAGAAACCTTGAAGGTCTTCCCTCCCAGAATGATTTTTTTTAACTAGGTAAAAGAGGCCATTCTTTGCCTCATTTCTTACCTAGCCTTAAACACTGATTGGGCATTGCCTTAGTCAGACTGAAACCTAGGAAAGACTTGTGGTTAAAAAAGCCAAGGTCTCCCAATACATCCAGGGCCATCTCCAGTCATCCTGATCTATGTCTGGCCACTGGACCCAGATGATTCTGGGGGAGAAAATGAGTCTGGTGACTTCGCATAGACCTTCCTCACTTCAATCCAATTCTCTTGTGAGTCAGGGCATTGCCTTCCAGAACTTCTTTTTCTTGCCACTTTTATGTGAGATAATTTACCCCATTCTATCTCTCCCTTTCCCCCTCTCTCAATATATTCCTCCCTCATCCCTTAATTTGATTTTATTTTTTTAGATATCATCCCTTCATACTCAACTCACGCTGTGCCCTCTGTCTATATATACATGTATATTCCCTTCAGCTACCCTAATACTGAGGTCTCATGAAATACACACATCATCTTTCCATGTAGGAATGTAAGCAAAATAGTTCGACTTTATTAAGTCCTTTATGATTTCTCTTTCTTGTTTACCTTTTCATGCTTCTCTTGATTCTTGTGTTTGAAAGTCAAATTTTCTATTCAGCTCTGGTCTTTTCACTGAGAAAGCTTGAAAGCCCTCTATTTTGTTGAAAATCCATATTTTGCCTTAGAGCATGATACTCAGTTTTTCTGGGTAGCTGATTTTTGGTTTTAGTCCTAGCTCCATTGACCTCTGGAATATCATATTCCAAGCCCTTTGATTCCTTAATGTAGAAGCTGCTAGATCTTGTGTTATCCTGATTGTGTTTTCATAATACTCAAATTGTTTCTTTCTGGCTGACTGCGAACTCCTTTCACTGTATCCCAGCAGCTTTTCCCACTAACCTTTTCTGTTTTCTTTGGTGTTTATGGGTTGAGAAGTCTGGTAACTGCCGCAGTTCACTGATTCAGGGTGCTATGCCTGTTCCACCTGGCTCCCAGTCTGGTTGGTCCTGGTGAGGCCCATGCTGGGCTCTGCTCTCTGCACTCCCATCTTTGTGCGATAGACCCTACCCAGAGACCATCTAGGCTGTCCTGGGCTGGAGCCCTGCTTCCCTCCGCTATTTTGTGGGTTCTGCAGCTCTAGAATTTGTTCTGAGCCATTTTTGTAAGTGTTTGGAGGGACCTGTTGGGGAACTTAGGCAAGTCCCTGCTTTCCAGCTGCCATCTTGGCTCTGCGACCCCTTGCCCCCAGAGTCCGATTTTGAAGGACTTTAAATGCTAAACAGAGCAGTCCAATTTTATGCTAGAAGCAATTAGTTGTCACTCAATCTTCTTGAGCAGGGTGGGGAGTCACATGGCTAGATCTCCACTTTAGGGAAAACAACTTGGCAGTTCTGTGCAGGATGAATTAAAGAGGGGAAAGAATGGATGGATGGAAAACCATGAGGAACCTGTTGCAACAATCTAGGGAGAAGTTACAGAGATATGAACTAGAGTGGTGGCCATATGAGTAGAGAGAAGGGAATGGATTTGGGACATATAGTGGAAGTAGAATCATCTGGATATAGCAATGGCTTGGATGTAGATTGTTAGAGTGCAAAGCTGAAGATGGTTTTGAGGTTGCAAAATTAGGTGATTGGAGGGATTTTGACAAAATGTATCATCTTCTCAAGGTAGTAATTAAAATTTTATAAATCCATTTTTAAAGTCACTTTTATTTCATGATATATGTTGTGATGAGATGCTAAATTAGAAAATGTAGAGCAATTCCTATCTAAATAGGAATGGAGTAGAAAACCCTATTTCCTTTAGTTTAAACCAAAGAACTGCTGAAAATAAGTGTGTATATTCTTTGGGAGACCTCTTAAGAAGATAGGTACTTTTCTTGTTTATATCGTTGCCCAGAGAAACCTGTGTGCTTTCACTTATACTCCTTCAGCCTCAATGAAGTAACACAGAGCTGAATTACTTGGATTCCGAACATAGTGACACTTCCAAATAGGTGGGAAATATTAATGGTTAACCCACACATTTGTGTTGACAAGCTTAGCATAGAGGTATCTGATGCCAGCTGGAATTACTGTAACTTTTTCCCTTTGATGTATTCATTTGTTCTTGTTCATGTCGCCAACCTGTGGATGCTGACCTTATCGCTTATAGGAAAAAGTATATGTAATTTATCAATGGCAGTCATTTCCCAGTGGTCACAGATCACTGGTAGCTGACATTTCAATCCTCTCGAAAAGTCATTTTGGTTTGAATAGAAACAGCTTATATACAAAAGACATGACCCTAAAATGAGATTTTTAAAATGAAATATATACATATACACACAAATAAATTTACACGTATCTTATGTGCATGAAAATAATGCTAATTAAATGCACTCCGTTTTTATATGCTGAATTTGTGTACAAAGTGCAGCCTATATTTGTATTATAACTCTAGAGCTGTAGAGGACCTCAGATGCTATCTAGTACAACTTTCTTATTTTACAAATGAGGGCATCAAGGCCCAGAAAGATTAAATGATTTTCCTATGATCATATAATCATCAGAAGTAGGATTTGGGTATAGGTCTGCTAACTCCAGAGCTATGGAATCTCTTCTGTACATGCTGCATCCCAGTTTGACTAATACTCCGAGTCTGCACCATAATTGGAACATTTTATTTTGATGAATAGACATTGCTGATGTATTTCGGCAAGCACTGTGATGCAATCCCTTTGATTTCCTTAATATTCTGTTCCTTTTGAATTTATACAGTTACAGGTGACCGTGATTTCTAGCAAGGGATTTTGCTTAGAGACGTTTTGCAGGAATAAAGTTAGCCTCTAAGTTTGAAAGCCTGCTCATCTCTTGCCTGTTTACCTATGTCTGAACACAGCTGTTACAGAATTAGGTTGAAGCTGGGTATCTGTGGGCCCTGTAACTTCACTCTCAAGTTCTATTATTAAGGAATTGAATTCAGCTTCTGCTGTAGGCTCTGAATATACCTGTGTTAAAGATAGTGGCTTTGGAGCATATTGGAGAGTCTGATATTCTAATCACTTCAATCCCTGGGATTCATATACAGAAAACATGGTTTTCTTTCTTAAATCAAGGAAAATAGAAAACCCTCAGGGAACCATGCTATGATCCTTCCTGATAAGTCTGTGGGGTCCTGAGTAAATGATATTTTAAGATCCTTCATCATCTTTGATTAAGTTGAGGCTAAAATATTGGGCAAACTAGTATTATTAACAAAGAACACTTCCTACAAATGCCATCAGTCATTGTTTAGAAATTTAAATTTCCCATTCAGAATCAGTACCTTGGCAAGGATATCCCCAAATACGTGTTAGAGTGACACCATTTAGCCTCAAAATTGCAATTTGGAGAATTTCCTTAATAGCATCTTCCTATATTGTTTTTATATGAGTTTGTATTTATAGAATTATTAGCGATTTGAAACATTTCTCAAATGGCTGTTAATATATTATATTTCTTATTTTTAAAACTGCATATTCATAGATTTTATAAATGATCAAATCACTAATAATTACAGAAATATAAATTGAAACCAACTCTGAAGTTTTACTACACACTCATCAGATTGAGAAAAGATGAAAATGACAAGTGTTAGAGGGCCTGTGGGAAAACAGACACACTAATGTCCTATTGTTGGAATTATGAATTGTTCTCACCCTACTAGAAACCAATTTGGGATTATGCCTCCAATGTCACAAAACTGTCAGTAACCTTTGATCCAAGGATAACAGTACTAGGCTTATACCCCAAGAAATCAAAGAAAGAATAAAAGATCCCATGTATGCAAAAATATTTATACCAGTTTTTTGTAGTGCCAAAGAACTGGAAATGAAGGGAACACCAATAAGCTGGGGAATCCATGAACAAATTATGGCATATGCATGTTATATAATTGTATTGCACCATAGGAAATGGTGAAAGGGATGGTTTAAGAGAATCTGGGAAGCCTTGTTATAAACTGGTGCAGAGTGCAGTAAACAGAAAAAGTTTTTACAATAACAATAATACTGTAAACACAAACATCTTTGGAAGACTTATGGATCAGTGCAATGAATAACCATGATTGCAAGAGGACCAATGATGAATCATCTTACATATTCCTTGACAGATAGGTGATGGATTCTAGATAAAGAATAAGATAGACACTTGCAGTCATTGACGAGATAGGATTTAATTTTCTTGTGTATCTGTTACATGGTTTTAGTTTTCTTTTTTATCCAATCGGGGAATAGAAAGAAAATAAAATAAATGCTTGTTAATTTAAAAAATGTAAAATATGATGGGTATGGATTACATTTTAAGCATAGGGAATGGCTGGAAGAATGAAAAGAGGCAGAAGATTATGTTGAGCATGGATAAAGAGCTTGGGAAGCCTAGAAGGGCTGAATCTGGATTATCTATGGGGTCGAGCTCAACAGCATAAGGAAAATTTTTAGAATGTCAAGCAGTTCTTATATTCAGAGTCTGTGTTAAAGAATGACATTAAATGCAAGCCTCTACCTCTTATCACCGAAGCTTTCCCTTACAGCAGTTGAGTTGTGCTTAGCTCAAAATGTCAATGGAATTGAAGTACAAGATGTTTCCAGCCCAACTAGTTCATCTACAGGACAGGGCCACAAAGTGAAAAGTAAGCCCTTGTTACTGAATGCTAAGAAGTCTGGGACCAACTTTATTTCTGCATACTCATACATTTTTTGTTTTAACTTCTCACCAGCCTCCTGAGACACGTCTAAAGTTAAGCCCTTAAAAATAGGCAGTGTATATTAAACAATTGTTTGAAAGCCTAGAATTAAAATATTGGATGCCTGATCTGTCTACCACTACAGATCCAAGATATTTTTGTGTCACGGGAAGTTTTAATATCAGAGTACCTCCCTATCCTATGTCTTCATGAGAAACCAACCAGTTTCCTTAGATTCACAGATTATTATATAGTATATGTGTACAAGAATAATATATTCTTTGTGAAGACAGATCTATAATTCTTGGTCATAAGAGATTATCTCTCTATATGTATATATGTATACATATCTTTATATATCTATCTAGAAGGGACTTAGAAATGATTCAATCTAATTCCCTTATTTTAGAGATGAGGAAACTGAGGCCCAGATAGCTTACATGAATTTCTGTAATTCCTATAGCTAGAAAGAGTCAGAGTCTCTAGACTCTTAAACCAATGGTCTTCCTCCTACACACTGGATTGGTTTGTGCCTTGAATTAGGTGTGAAAGGGATGGGCAATTGCAAACAACCTGAGTAATTCCAGCTGTTCAAAGACTAGATGAATTATTTTCATATCAGAAGTACGATTTATGGTGACATTTTTTCATTCCAGAAGGAGGTCATGACAGTATTGTAGTCACAAAGTATAAAGTACATTCTGGAATTATTCATTTAAAATCATAGTATAGAAACTGTATTGGGTGCCCTGAAACAGATTTTGATCTTGAAAAGATTATAAAGAAACACAGCACAAGCCAGGATGCTCAGCATATACCAAATGCCAAAAAAACCTTTGTCAAGATTCCATGTTGATTTTATAAGATAATTCTAGGGGAAGAATTTGGCTTTAGTAGATTCATTTTCAAAATGCTTTTGTCAGCAGCATGTAAGGACATAGCACAATCATGCCTTGGCACAGTCAACTGCACAAGAGCACATGCAGGGAATTTTGCCTGGAAGAAAGGTGATGGTTACCCATCAGATTTATAACATGGATGTAATGAGGAGTCTGCCTCATGTCCAGACCATTTAAGATGATATCATCCACCTGAAGGCAATAGGGATAGGGACCTATTTCCAGGAGGCTGGAGGACCGGACATTCTGCATTGACTTTTTTCCTTTGGCTGAATAACTGAGATTATTGTCATCTTTAAAACAGCCTGACTCAGCAATAATAAGGGTTTTTGTGGCATTTGAATCCGAGGAGGGAAATGATTCCCTCACTTATAGTTCGTAAGGCCATGAAATAAGGAAGGGGAGTGCCTTAAAGTCTCCTTCTCCTCTTGAGGTCACATGGCCCTGACAAATGGGCCTGGGTCTTTGCCCTGTTTGTTAGAGTCTAATCGGGTCAAGGAATGTAAGCCACAAGGATTCAGGAGTCCAAGAATCCAAGTGGATTTTGCAGCCATCTCAGTAGTAATGTCCTAAAGAGCAAGAGTCCTGGAACTACAACACAGCAGAACCTAGCTTTAGATCTGAACTAAGTAGGACTGATGCTATGTACGAACTAAGATCAGTTGTGAGGCTAATCCTGTCCCACCACCTAATAGGTATGTTGGGGTGTATCAGTATTCAGGAAGGACTAGCATTTCTGGTGTGAGGGCTTGCCAAGCTCTTTTCAGACTGTTTATCCACATTTGGTGTCCATCTTTCACCCAACTTTCATCTGTGTCTCAAAGAGGCTATAGCAGGCATAACAGGCATACCCTGGTAAAAAGATTAAACTGGGCTAAACCAGGTTGAGGGTACCTGTCAGATATCAAACCCATTGGTGAGTTCCAATAGCCATGAAGACAACTGAAACAGGGACTGTGGAAACAGCACATTCACTGGGGAAATGGCCCGTGTATAAAAAAATTGCTCTTAATCTCAAATGAGTGCTATATACCTGATGCATCTTATCAAGGCCTACATGTTTTTTAAAAGATGGTCGCTTCAGCAGTCATATGATGGTGGTTAGCTCACATTTCAAAACTCTGCTACAATAATAACAGCTTTGCTCCAGTTGTTTAAACATATGATTTGCCAGGAACTATAACTTCTGACAGTGATTTTGCATTTACTTCAGTCGAATGTCAGGAATTTGTGGGCAGAAACTTTATCTGGATGTTTATTATTGCTTCTCATCTCTGTCAAGCAAACGGCTAGGTTGAAAGAATAACACTGGGGTGGAGAACCTGTGGATTCCAGGCCACATGTGGCACAACTCTTGTATGAAGTTTTGATTCAGTCAAAGGGCCACACTTGAGGACCTAGAGGGCCACATGTGGCTTGGAAGCTGCAGGTTCCTCACCTCTGGAATAGACTAAGATAGACTAAGAATTCTTTGAAGTGACTTGTTGAAGACTGGAAGACAAGACTTGCTAGATTTCTTATTGCTTCAGATGCTCAATATTAGGAGTTCATCTTCTTCAATTAACTCAATGCACCATGGATGCTTATTTTACAAAGAGGTTTTTTGGAGCTATGACACTGGATTAAGGTGGCTTCCTGTCACTATAATTGCAGTTGTGTGGCTTGAGGCACATAAGGTTCAGAGTGAAGGGAGGGTGCTGGGATGTTGCTATGTTGACCAGTTGTGGAAGCATTCCTCCCAGGGTGACTGAACAACAGTAGATTAATCAACAACATCTTTAGAGCCATCTGGCTTTTATTTTTTGGCTATTTCCCCAGAAAACTCACCAGTGCCATAAAATGAAGGAAGCAATAATTCTTCTCTGGTCCTATTGTAGTGGAATAACCTTATA
Organism: Phalanger gymnotis; assembly: GCA_028646595.1. Classification (NCBI taxonomy): domain Eukaryota; kingdom Metazoa; phylum Chordata; class Mammalia; order Diprotodontia; family Phalangeridae; genus Phalanger; species Phalanger gymnotis. The sequence goes on from JAQQSZ010010030.1 coordinate 10,038, forward strand.
TTGCTGTGCCCAGGATTGTAACATAGAAGCAGAGGGGGCTTCCTTTTTCCTCTCACCTATGCACCATCAAATTTAACATCTATGTGTATATGTATACACCTGTGTATTTGCATGCACATACATAGATATGTATAGCTATATCTTTAATGATTTTTGTATCTATTCTATTACCTAAAGGAGACTAGGGATGGTGTGCATTACATGCGTTTATAAAAGAATGCTACGATAATCCCTTTCAGCACCTTAGTGTATTAGAGAAACTTTTGAATTTCAATATTTATACACTGTAGTCAATTCTAGCATGGTAGTTTTGCATCAAGAAAATTTAGTCATGCTGAGGGTTGCTTGTCTTGACTGTTTACTGTGGTGGGAAACAACATTAACATTTGCATAAATAATTGAATGAGATGTCTAGAGAAAAGTCTGGGTCTAGCTATCTCAACAAAGTATACTTCATTGAACAGTTTCCAGCCCTAGATGAGAAGTTATGTCATGCATTGGTTACATGTCTGCAAAATTCAAGGGCTTGAGATAGTGTTCAAGATGTAGCAATCCGAGTCACAGAGAAAAAGAATGCAGTATTTGTGGGAAAAAAGTCTTATTGCAATATCAAGCAGTAAAATGACAACTTGATGTGGAGTAAAGGGATCTGGGATCCAATCTCTCCTCTGACATTACTTGAACGGTCATGTATAAGCCTCCTGATATCCTTTGTCTCAGTTTCCTTATCTGCAATACTGAGGGTTTGACTAAGTGACTTCTGAGGTTTAGGATTTCAGTTTCTATGGTAGACAATATAAAATATTTGGAAGTCTACCTGCTAAGACAAACCCAGGGACTATATGAACACAACTCTAAAACATTTTTCACATAAAGTCAGATCTAAACAATTGGTAAAATATTAATTGCTTATGGGTAGGCCCAGCCAATACAATTTTACCTAAATTAATCTATTTATTCAGTACTATACCAATCAAACTCTCAAAAATTATTTTACAGAGCTAGAAAAAATAATAATGAAATTCATCTGGAAGGACAAAAGCTCAAGAATATAAAAAGAAACAATGAAAAAAATGCAAAAGGTGGTCTAGTCATACCAGATCTCAAATTGTATTATAAAGTAGTAATTATTAAAAAAGTGGGAGGGATAGAGCCAAGATGGCAGCTGGAAAGCAGGGACTTGCCTTGGGCTCTCCCCCAGGACCCTCCAAACACTTATAAAAAATGGCTCTGAACAAATTCTAGAACTGCAGCACCCATGGAACAGCAGAGGGAAGCAGGGCTCCAGCCCAGGACAGCCTGGATGGTCGCTGGATAGGGTTTATCACACAGAGCTGGGAGTGGAGCAGAGCAGAGCCCAGAGTGGGCCATGCCCAGACCAACCAGACTGGAAGCCAGGTGGAACAGGCCCTAGCTCCCTGAATCAGTGAGCTGTGGCAGTTACCAGACTTCTCAACCCACAAACGCCAAAGACAACAGAGAAAGTTAGTGGGAAAAACTGTGGAGACAGAGTGAAGGGAGTTCACAGTTCTACCACCACCTCAGGGGCAGCAGAGGTGGTGCAGCTACAGAACTACAGCTGCATTTGCTTCTGGCCCCAGGCCCACCTAGTGGGAGATATTAAGTGGCTGATCAGAGCAGCAGTGCAGAGCCTGCTCAGATCTTTTTTTGTGGTCTGGGTTGGCAGTTCATGGGGGAGGAGAAGCGCTGGTGTGGCAGAGCTTGCTGTGTAGAAATAGCTCTGAAAACAACAGCGCATCCCCTCAAGCTTGGAACAAATTACTGTCTACTCTACAAGCAGTCATACCCTGACAAAAAACTCAAAGGTCAAGTAGCTGGCTGGGAGCATGGCCAGGCAGCGAAAACAGACTCAGATTCAGACTCAGACTTTGGAATCTTTCTCTGGTGACAAAGACCAAAACATACAGCTAGAAGAAATCAACAAAGTCAAAGAGCCTACAGCAAAAGCCTCCAAGAAAAGCATGAACTGGTCTTAGGTCATGGAAGAGCTCAAAAAGGATTTGGAAAAGCAAGTTAGAGAAGTAGAGGAAAAATTGGGAAGAGAAATGAGAGTGATGCGAGAAAATCATGAAAAACAAGTCAATGACTTGCTAAAAGAGACTCCCAAAAATACTGAAGAAAATAGACTAACTCAAATGGCAAAAGAGCTCCAAAAAGCCAGAGAAGGAGAAGAATGCCTTGAAAGGCAGAATTAGCCAAATGGAAAAGGAGGTCCAAACGACCACTGAAGAAAATACTACCTTAAAAATTACATTGGAGCAAGTAGAAGCTACTGACTATGAGAAGTCAAGATATTATCAAACAGAACCAAAAGAATGAAAAAATGGAAGACAAGGTGAAATATCTCATTGGAAAAACCACTGACCTAGAAAATAGATCCAGGAGACAGAATTTAAAAATGATTGGACTACCTGAAAGCCATGATCAAAAAAAGAGCCTAGATATCATCTTTCAAGAAATTATCAAGGAGAACTGCCCTGATATTCTAGAGCTAGAGGGTAAAATAGAAATTGAAAGAATCCACAGATCACCTTCTGAAAAAGATCCCAAAAAGAAAAC
>JAQQSZ010010032.1:0-12616 GCA_028646595.1 Phalanger gymnotis
AGCAAAATATAGTTAGTCTTTCACAACATGAGTATTGTGGAAGGGTTATACATAATGATATGCATGGGGTCTATGTTGAATTGCTTGACTTCTTAGGGAGGGTGGATGGGAAGGGAAGAGGGGAGAGAGGAAGGGAAAGGGGGATGGGAGGGGAATGGGGCGACGGAGGGGAGGGCAGACTGGGGAACAGGGCAACCAGAATGTACGCCATCTTGGAGTGGGGGGGTGAGGAAATGGGGAGAAAATTTGTAATTCAAACGCCTGTGAAAATCAATGCTGACAACCAAACATGTCAAAAACAAATTTAAAAAAAGAAAAAAAAAGAAATATAACAATATCATAAACAATTATCATCTATTTAAACTTGAAAACCAAAACCAATTAATTTCCATTTAGGTGGCTTTACCTCAGACAGACATGACGTGAAACTGCCTGACATTCATCTCATCACCAAAACTTCACATTGAAGAAAATCCACATAAAGTTAATGAATATGAAGCAATTATTGTTAACTTAAAACAGTTTACATTCAAACAGCATTTATTTTGTGCCAAACATTGTGCCAAGCACCTTTACAATCATGTGATCTTTGTTATACCCCTGGGAATGGATTCCAGCACCATCGCCTTATAAAACAGTGAACTACAGTAAATAGAATTTTCTTGGGGCTATATAGTCAATAAATTTCTCAATGCCAAATAAGTTCCATTCACATTTTTCTTGGGAAAGTTTTACAAATAGTTTGCAATCACCTATTATAATTAGATAGGTTTAAAATGTGCCAGGCCAGTATTCTAACTACTTCTTTTGCCTTGGATAAAAAGGAACCCTAAGAAATTTGAATCATTCTTAACAAAGTATAGTCAGTTTCCCTTCCAGGCAGAGGGGGGTGATAGTTAATTGAACAGCAATAATAATAACTCACGATAATCAATATCCTTACCCTAATCAATATCCATATAAGATTTAATAGAACCCACCCATAAATCTAGCCCAAAAAGTGGGTGAACATAATTTCTTTTATCTGTCCAAAACTTTATTGGTTTTTAACATTAAAACAGTAATTCCAAAAAACCTACTTAACAATCTTACAAGTTTCATAAGCGCCGGCTGAATTGTTTTAGCTGTGACCTACTAACTAGGAATACCTGGTTTACCAAATGGCAATTATAAAACATAAGACAGGGTTAGCAAGGCTGGGAAAGTAACTTCACCAGTTTTACACAATTGTTTTCATTTTTTAGTTTCAACAAAATTCAAATTAAAAATTTCTTTGTCTAACGCTATTTTTAGCTCACAACATTCGCTCAAGCTTTACAATATAGGAGAATTTTACTACAATTTAGAAGTACAATAACAATACAAACAGAAAAATTTCAGATGACATTAATTGCATTCCCAAAGCATTACATATATTGGGCTTACCAAGCATAGAGGCTTTTCTTCTCTCACCACAGTTGCAGAGTTTAACTGTGGATTGGGGGTGGTCGAGCCAGGAATTTAGGAAAGGGGAGAGGGACTAAGGCCCAGGGAATGCTGGGAAGCTGTAGAGTCCAGCACCTGAATTAAAGGTCTGAGGAATCATTGAGGAGGGTCCCTGAGAGATCTTTACTTTCTAATAGGGGTTGTTGGGTTTGGAAGACTAGGAGCAAAAATTCAGGGTTCCGGTGGTGTGGGAGCAAGGACTTGGGGGATTGGGAGGAGAGGTTCCTCTGTTTATCTATTGCCTAGAAATATGGGCTTCAGGGTGCCCAGAGGTCCCCAATATAGCTGCTATGCCTCTCCACTTTTTCTTTTCCAGGTGGGGGAGTGTAACTCAAATTTCCTACCATTATTCTCTTCCCTTATCTGATTTGGGATGAGAGAAGTTTGTTTTAGCTGCTCTAATTTTCACTCAAGTAAACTTCACTTTTGCATTCACTCTTTAAAAATTTTTGTGAAAATGAGAACTTTGAATTTGCCAGTCAAAGGTGAATGGGACTCTGGAAAAGATCCAGTGGTACCATGTCCCTTCTCCTCCTACTGGGGAGCTCAAAGTGTCTCTTTTTTAGATCTATGCAATTTCCCAATTTGCCTTAGTGCCAAATAGCATAATAAATTCTGACTTATCAAAAGTCAAATTAGAACACATATCACATAAATTTAAGGGAAAAATTCCCGCTTTCTTTCTTATCTCTCTTCATATCCCAAATTGGCCAGATCTGGAATGGAAGGAGAAAGAAAGAGCATTTTTTCCAATATCAAACCTTTTATTCTCAAAATCTCTATTCACACTGTTTGTGCAAATAGATTATACTTTCCTACACATGCCTCTTTCTTACATGATTAAACTTTCTTGCTATTCCTTTCTGGTGGACTTTGATTATAGCCCCTTTAAAACTGCACATACCTTATTTCTAGTTCTGACCTGACACCTCTCTTTTCTGACACATAACCTAAACAAGAAAACATTTTTCTCTCTCTTTCTCTTCCCCCCACCCTCCTGCTCCTCTGAAGAGACTGGAGTCAGGAAGGGAGAGAAAGAGATAGTGGACATTACAGGGTGGCAGATTACACACTCACACAGAAACACATACACAGAACACAGACAGGAAACACAGAGAGGATTCTTACAGAAATCCTTTTTACAATTTAGATCTTGCTTGGCCTCTGGAATGTAACAGAGGCCAGGTGCCATGCTTTATTGGGGTCGTGGAGACCCTGCTTTAAGATGCTCTGGGGCAGATCCCCAGTTGGTTTCTTCCAGTTGTTTAAGAGTCATCTTTTTCTTGCTAGCTTCTTCAGAACTTTCATATAATGTTATGTTAAGTTCCCAAATGCATGGATTGGATTTATATTGAGGAGTTGGGGGAGGGGCCGAAGGAGACTTCATTCTTTCCTCCAGATCATATTCTAAGTTGCCTTTTTCCGGTATTTTGTCCTTGGAGTCTAACAAGTGTGCAAGTTCCTCCTCTTGCTCTGTTCCAGTAGCCACACCTGTCTTTACAACTTTTGTTTTGAGGAACTTCATTGTATATAGTATTTGATGTAGCTGCTGTCATAGTGTGGTGCCCCTAACTTTTCTCAAATGAATTGTGGATCCTTGCTTCTCGCTAAGCTTGTGAAGTATTCTACAGAATGTCTCTAAGTCCTTAGAGTCTGTGAAGGATGCAGACTGCCTCATGATGAGCGGCAGCACTCACCTTCCCAATCTGGGTTGTCTGTGGAGCAATTCTGTGTTGCCTGCCTATGCTTTTCCCAAGGCTGAAGACGCTTTGGGAGAGCACTTCCTCCGCGCCGTGCTCCTAATTGGGCACCCCGGGGATGTGGGGGACATGAGTGGCAACATGCCTCGCCCCGCATTGGGCGCCACTTGTTGTGGGTCTCTACCACCCACCTCCTGCTCCTGATCAGCAGGAGGAAAGAATCTCAAGGACAATGAATGAGGTGAGAGGAAAGATGGTAGGCAACTCCATTTATTGTTACAGCAAGCAGGATTTTTATGCAGTATTAGCCTTTGTATCTGGGTGCAAGCAAGCTCATGCATGATCTTCTAAGTCTATCAGGAGCCCCAGGGCCATGCATCACAGCTTGTGGACAACTCATGTCTAGTGCTTATTTGGAAAGTGGGGCATGTGCTGTTCACAGCCTGCCTTATCAGAGGAGGAGGAGCCAAGCCAGACTGTGTAGCCCCAGATAATTCCTATTTCCCATGGGACTGTCCTTGGGCCTCAATTCCCAATCTCATCAGGCTCTCAAGAGCCCCTTAGAATTGAGGACACCAAATTTATCTTAAAGTTCCTCTTAAATATACTGCATTTAAACAATATGTTAAACATTTTTAGATCTATCCCACAAAAACTATCATTGCAATAAAAAAGAAAAAAAAAACTAAGTTGAATGGTTCTATCTTCTTTCTGTCATTTTATAAGTGTTTATATCCATTCCCAAAGCATCACTCTCATCCTCTTCGATCTTCTGTTTGCCCCTAATACAATGAAAATGGATTCCTTTTTTGTTTATAGTAAACAATGGCTTCTTCTAATCTTACTCTGTGTGTGTCTGTGTCTGTGTCTGTATCTGTGTCTGTGTCAGTACTTAGTTACTTTGTCTTGTTTGCCTTACACACACACACACATGCAACACACATGCAACACACAAAACATACACAATATAAAATGTTTGACAAGTTTCCTCCACATCTAAATCTATCTCTCCTGCTTTTTCTTCCTTATGAGAATTATTTCTGATTGTGTTGTCAGAATTCTATTTTTGAAAGCTCTCTATCCCTTTTGGGTCTACTTCCTCAATAGAATTTTATGTGGAAACACATTCTTCCTCCTCTCTGAGAACTCTGAAATCAGCTATCTTAAAATTGAGGTTGTGTGTCAGACTCTGTCCACCTTATCTATCAAGAGCTCTATGACTGAGTGAGCACTTTCTGTCAAGGTTCCCATCAATTCTACTTTGAAAAATATTTCCTCCTTATGGGTTATTGCTTCTTCCTGTTTTTGATGAATGAAACTATCCTTAAAATAAGACAAGAATTTATCAGTTTCTCTGCTTTCCACGGAGACCTCCAGTAAACATCTAGAAGGTTGAAGTTTCCCATTACTAATAAAGCATGTCTTTAAATCAGTTTATGGCCTTGCATTCTATTTGGTGAAATTATCATCTATTTCTTCCTCTTGTCTAGGTGGCTTTTAGTTTATTCTCACCAGTATTCTTCTCCCAGATACCCTATATCTTGCTTCTTCACCTCTCATTCATACATGTAACATGATGACTATATCTTTGGATATCACACTCGAATATCCCTTTTATTGAATCTGTTCCTTTGGAATAAAACATATTCTTCCATGAGATGGTGTGAGGAGAATTGCAAAGAGAGCTAACTTAAGAGTTAGGAAGACCTGGCTTCAAGTTCCAGATCTGGCTTCAAGTACCCAAGTGCACTAAGATGTACTAGCTGTCCCCAAGTATACTAATATGTACTGGGACAATTCACTTGACCTCTCAATGACTCATGGGAACTTTTAAAGTTTATAGTTTCCAACTAGTGGCAGATCTGTATTGGTACAGGAGAAGGTGGGGAACCTGCGGCCTCAAGGCCACGTGTGGGTCTCTAGGTCTTCAAGTGAGGCCCTTTGACTGAATCCAAATTTCATAGAATAAATCCCCTTAGTAAAAGGATTTGTTCTGTAAAATTTGGACTCAGTCAAAAGGCTGTACCCAAAGACCTAGAAGGCCACATGTGGCATGGGAGTTTTCCTCATTGGCAGTTCCCCATACCAATTAAATTATAGTTTTGGTCCAAAAAAAGAAAATAGACTTTCATTGTCATGTTCTAATCATTAGTCATATCCTTCTGCCTCCTAAACCAAATCTTTTTGATACCAATTAATTGCCTTTTGATAGGTATCTGAGACCAAGGATATATTGCTTCTTCTTGCACATTCTCTGTTCTTCTTCCTCCATTATAACTGCTACTCTTTGTGGAAACTAGCTTTAGACACATATGCCAACATTTTTTATCTTTCCTCCTGCCTTTTCAATTTAAAGTCATCCTGTAATTCACATCTCCAAATGTATAATTTTATTGGCCCTTATTAAATGCATTCCATCCTGGGCAAGAGATCATCATTCTTACATCATCAGCTATGGCCCAGAAATCCAAATGATATTCTCAGAGACCACATTCTTAACTGTTCATTCACACTTCATAATTGCTTTTCTTTTCTGAGGCCCTTGATTTGTTAGGAAAATGATCTAGGAAAACTCATTTTATTTCTTAAAGTCAGTTTGTTTGTTTGTTTGATTTCACATGTAAAATGGGGACAAGAATATTTGAGCTACCTACCTCATGGAATTTTGTGAGGAAAGTACCTAGAATGATAGGATCAGAGGTCGAGAATTGGAAGGGATGTCAGGTGTCATCAAGCCTACCCCTCTCATTCTACATATGAGGAAACTGAGGGTCAGAGTGCCTAGGTGACTTGCCCAGGGTCACATAGCTAGTCAGTGACAGAGGAGGGATTTGAATGCAGATTTTTTCTGACTCCAAGCCCAGTGCTCTATCTGGTGTGCCATCAACTTATAAACATCAAAATTTTGTACAAAGTCATTAATTGATTAACTTATTCAGTCAAACATTCTACTTTTATTTTGTTATATTATATTATGTCATGCTATATCATATCATATCACATTATATCATATCATATTAAATTACATGACATTATGCATATTATATATTATGTAACATTATACAATTATTTTATATTGTATTATATTGTACTGTACTATACTATACTGTATCATATAATATTATATTATAGTATACTATATTATATTATACTATACTCATATTTACTATACTCTATTACATCATACTATATGATATGGTATGATATGATATGATATGATATGATATGATATGATATGATATGTATAAAATACAGAGAGCTAGGTGGTACAGTGGATAAAGCACTGGACTTGGAATCAAGAAGACTTATCTTCATTAGTTCAAATCAGGTTTTATGCAGTTACTAGCTGTGTGACCCTGCGCAAGTCACTTAACCCTGTTTGCCTCAGTTTCCTCATCTCTAAAATGAGCCAGGGAAGGAAATGGCCAGTCATTCCAGTATCTCTGCCAAGAAAACCCCTAATGGGGTCATAAAGAGTCACACATGACTAAAACAACTGAACAACGGTATAAAATGCAGTATGCTACAGTGGATGGAGGGCTGGACTTGGAATCAAGAAGGCTAGAGGTGTGGTCCTGGAAAAGGCACTTAACCTCTAAATGTCTCAAGCAATGCCTTAGGGCTTGTAGTAAAGGGAGTTCCCAGAAAGGGAGTTCTCCCCACTGACAAAATTACAGATCCTTCACATAACCATGTATGTGCAAAACAAAGTGTTGACTCTAAGGAAATTGAGGCATATGTTGTAAAAGCCTTGTTCTTAAGGAGTCTAAAATATAACAAAGAAAAACCATACACACAAATGTCAAAGAAGAGCGAGATGTGTGAAGGAGTGATTCAGGGCGACAGAAGAATTGTGAGGAAATACAGATCAAAATCATGCTCTAGAATTGGTAGACTCATACATTTATTGGAGATTGGGTCAATTGCTAGTCTCCGTGGCTCTCTGAAATCCCCCATCATCTTTCTAAGACCACTAACTATGACTCACCAATTATACCCACCAATCCTTTCAGTACAGAAGGATGAAGTTCGTATGGGCCAGGTAACCAGAACTCATCAAGGGTAGATTGGAATTCTCTTCTTGTTCCCAATTTATTGTGGGCTTCGACTCCCCACTAGCCATTCCTATTCTGTCCTTTCAGGTTTGAAAATCATAATTGCTGACAGAGAAAACAAAAGCAAACACACAGGATAATGGAAGAATGGAAAATAATGTCCTTATTTTGTTATTACTAAAGCAATCAATCAATTTCAGTCAATTGATCAATAATCAGTTTCAATAAATCAAGCAATCAATTAGTAAAGTAATCAGTCAATATTTATTCAGTGTCTATTATGTGCCAGGCACTGTGCTAAATGCTGGGGCTATACAATGAGGCAAAAGCATATGTAATTATAAATTCTTATCATTAATTACTTCTGTTTATGTAGGTCTGTGTTTCCCCTTTTTTGCAATCTACTATGTGATTTCATCTTTATGAGATCCAGCTAAGGTTTTTGGAAGCAGATCATCTTAAGAGAAACAGATTAGAGAAAAATAGATCAATGTGGTCTGGGTAAATCTTTGAAAGGATCATGAGACAATAGCATTTTCAGCTGGAAGAGCCCTTAGAAATTATCCAATCCATAATTTGACAATTTATATATTTTACAATTTTATAACTTTACAAATTTTACAATTTTATAAATGAGGAAACTAAAGACCAAAGGGCACAATTGGCCTGCCCCATGTCATCCAGATACTATCTACCAGAATCAGGACTTGAACCCAAAAGTTTCCAACAGAAGATCGATCTTATCTGTTTAAGTGACTGTTGAAATGAACTCTGTCTAGTCAAGGGTTTCCCTTTGAAGTCAGTCAATAAACAATTTTTAAGTGATTATGATGGACTAGGCACTTTGCTAAGCACTGCAAATACAAAGAAAGGCAAAAACCAAGCCCTGCCCTGGAGAAGTTCACAATCTATTGGGGAGACAACATGCATATAACTATATACAAATAAGCTATAGATAGGATACATTGGAAATAATCAATAGAGAGAAAGCATTAGGATTAAAAAGAATTGAGAAAAGCTTCTGGTAGAAGGTGGTATTTTGAAGGGGACTTGAAGGGAGCAAGGGAAGCCAGGAGTTGGAGCAGAGGAATGAGAGCATTCCAGGCATTGGAGACATCTAGAGAAAATGCCTGGAGTGAGAAGATGGAGTGTCTTGTTTGAGGAATAGTAAGGAGGTGTGTCACTTAGTTGTAGAGTCCATATTGGAATGAAAGTTATAAAAAGACTGGAAGGGTCAGATCATAAATACCTTTGAATGCCAAACAGAAAATTTTACATTTGGTCCCGGAAGTAATAGATAGCCAGTGAAGTGTATTGAGTGGGGAAGAGGAGGGAAAGAGGTACGACATAGTCATAACTGCGCTTTAGGAAAATCACCTGCCACCTACCTCCTCAGTTCTTCAAAGTCCAGCTCTAATGTGATCTCCTGCCATGAGCTTCCCACCTCTGATGCTTACCATTTTTCTAGTCCTCAGTTTCCTCATCTGGAAAATGAGGCCAATGCCTATAAGTACTAACCTCACAGGAGTGTTGTGAAAATCAAATGAAGTAGCAGGTAAAATCCTTTGTAAAATGTGAGAGTACCATGTAAATTTTAGTTATTAACATTAACTTTTCTTCATTGATCTCTCTATCTGAAAATGATCTTTCTCTAACCTGTCCTGATGGAAATGTGTACTCCTCTGGTGCACAGACTACTCTGTCTAACAACTTGTCTCCCCTACTAGACTAGAAGCATATGGATGATCCTGCCATTATACGACAGACGTTACATTTGGTTAGTTCTTATTTTTTCCCCACTGTAAAGTGTATTGAAATAGATTTAGATAGCCTTTGACTGGAAAGTACCCTGGAACATAGAATGTTGGAGTTAAAAGGGATCTAACACACAGAATCCAGGATAGGTGAGAGGAGAGAACTTAAACTTCATCTCTTCTAACTCGTTCATTTTAGTCATCAACAAACCTAGTCAACCAGCATTTATTAAGTACCTACTATGTGCCAGGCAGTGCTAACTACTGTGGATACAAAGTATGGGGAAAAAAACAGTTCCTGCCTTCAAGGACCTTACAGTCTAATAAGTGAAGACACCACCCAAACAGCCGTGTGATCCTCAATAAATCCTCCTTATATCAATGGCTTGATGGGAGACAAAGAAGAGACCAGAGACGAGACTTTAAACTAGAAGAAAATGGGAGATACGTTGGGAGTAAATTATGGAAAGCCTGGAACATCAAGATGAAATCATTGGATGTTATCCTTAGGAAAATAAAGAGCCACTATCCGATAGAAGGTTCTGAGTACTGAAATTAGAATAAAAAGAGACAAGATAGAAAGTTAACATGGTGTAATGAGTGGGTATTGAGCTGGCCTCAGCGTCAGGTAGACCAGAGTTCAAGGTTCACCTCTGTCTCTGTAACACGTCGCTGTGTGCCTATGGACAAATCACGTACTCTGGAAACTCTCTAAGACTGCTGGCAATCTGCATTAGTAGAGGGAGTTTCCTATCCTAATGAAGTCCTAAGTCTAAACAAAAAAAAAGGAAATAGGAGTCTAGTGTGGTGAAAGAGCCCTTCTTTACTCAGGAGACCTGGGTTTCAAGCCCATCTCACTATTAATTTCTGAGTCACTTTGGGGAAATCAGTTGTGGATTTTCTTTTTTTACTGGATCTCATTCCATGGGGAAAGATTAGATGACATCAAAGGCTCCTTCTAGCACTAGCATTCTAGGAATCTTGTCTATGCCTCACAAGAACCCTACGAAGTAATGAAAGTAGCTATTATTCTCATTTTACAGAGAGGACATTGAGATTAAAAGAGTTGGCGTGACTTGCCCATGGCAACACAAATTGTAAAGGTAGATCAGACTTGATCCAAAGTCTTTTTGATTCCAGGTCCACTCTCCACTATACTCTGTTGCATTGGTGGCAATGATAAGGAGGAGGAAGAGGAGGAGGGTGGCAAGCAATGAAGAGCTATTTTCCCCCAAGAAGAAAAACAGAGATGGCAATTACTGCAGCTTGAAATTGGAACACTCGCAAACTGTAGCTCTTGAATACCTTTGTGAGATATCCGCCCTATTGATCTTGCTCAGCTCATATTTGAAACAGAGTTCCCTCTCTCAGAACAATATTGATTGGGGCTTTATGATGTTTCATACCCTGATTCAGAGCAAAAGGCTTTCTAATGCATGATTGCATTAAAAAATTACTGATCCTAAGCCATGAATATGTCTGATACATCTGTAGCAATGCACAGACATTATTGAAGGCTGCCTGACACAAATAAACTGCTGATACTTTATTCCACTCATAATCGGGCCAAAGGAGAAGCAGATGGTGATCGATTTTGAATGTCCACATATTATGACAATAGAGGAGTGAGATATTATATAGACTCTATGACAGCTCATGAAAATTGAGGCCAAGAGTCAAGAGCCAATGTTTGGAGTCCAGATGGATGATGGGATGCCCATCCCATTAGAATGGGATTTTTCAAATTTTTAGTTCTCCATTGCTAGCCAGATATTATTCAGACCCAATACCTGGAAGGGCATAATCCATGTTTATAATTTACCCCATAGATGGATAGATTCACAGAATGACAGAGCTAAAAGGGTCTACAGAGACCAGAAATCCAAGTCCCTCATTTGGTAGGCAGGAAAGTCAAGCCCAGTAATATCAATGGACTTGTCCCAGGTATCATAACAATTTAATGACAGAGCTAGGGCCAGATCCTAGGTATCCAGATTTGATAAAATTTGTGGATTTCCTAAATTATCTGGGTAATTTTCCTTGTTTGTAACTGCCCATGAAAGAGAGTGAGATCCATTTCCTTCAGTCAAAACCAATTTCATTGCAATCTGGCAAGGCTTCCTCTGTTCAACTCCACCTCTCCACATCATAAAACCTTATTTTCTCAGATTTGGAAGGGACATCGGAAGGTATTGTGGTGTGGTGGATAGTGGGCTAGATTTAAAGGTGATGCCAGTAGGAAAGCATTAGAGTTGATAGAATGCCCTGCAAGTGGAACATCCACTAGGACAATATGGAAGAATCACAGAGTGTGTGGAAGGCAATAATGTGTGAAAAGACTGGGAGAACGGGGAGGGACTAGGTTGTACAGATATCCAAACATCTAACAGAGTGTAAATTTGATCTTAGAAGTCAGAGAGAACCATTGAAGTTTAATGAATTGGTGAGTGACCTAATCAGCCTTATAATTTGGGAAAAACATGTTGGCAGTTGTATGAATGATGGATTGGAGAGGAGAGAAACTTGAGGTAAGGATACTAAATAGGAGACTGTTTCAGGAATCCAGGTGAGAGCTGATAAAATTCTGAGCCAAACCAGTGGTTGTATTATTGGGCGTAGGGGTGAGGGGAGAGTATGTGTGAGAGATGTTTTGGAGATAGAAATGATGACAGGATGGATCTACTGACTTATTGTATATTTGTGATGAGTTAGAGTGAAATTTTGACTATGATAGAAAGGTCAGATAGTAAAATAACCAACTTATTTGTGGTTAAATAATAGGACCAAGATGTAAGTTCATCTTTAGGTTCATCAGTAGCAGACAGGCAGCATGGATGCTATGTACTTCATCTATTCTCTTGCTTATGCTTCTCTCTACTAGAACTCTATAGTTGGAAAGCTTTTCTTTCCACGTAGCTTAGAAATTGTCTTTGTACCAGGCCAGCTGGTGGGGTAGTGGATAGGGTGCTGGATCTAGAGTTAAAAAGCCTGAATTAAAATACTGCCTTACATACCTACTATCTGTGTGACCCTGGGAAAGTCATTTAACTTTTGTTTGCTTTGCTTTCCTACCATGCAGTTGAACTAAGATAAAGTAAGGCATTCATGATAAATTTATCGGCAAAGAACGAATCTACCAATTAATAAGAGCTCAGTAAGCTGAGACCCCAAATGAGAGGGACAATTTCCTTTAATAAGTTTTAGGGAGTACAGGACAAAGAACAGAACAAGGTAGGTGACATCATAGCATAACTGAGGCAGGGACAATGTGATTGGCCAGAAGTTTGGTGATAAGGGGATATCAATAACCCTTTCCTTCTTCCGTGTGGCCGAGAAGTACTCGTTTGTTGAGTTTAAGTGCAAAATAGTGATGCATACTTTGGTATAGCAAACCAGACATCCTTGAAGGATATCTTGGTGGTGTAAAGGTATTAGACCCAATTCCCTTTTGTTCACAAGCATCCCCCAAGGTCAGTTAATTTCTTTTTTATTTATTTATTTATTTATTTATTTATTTATTTATTTATTTATTTATTTATTTTTTATTTTTTATTTTTTATTTTTTATTATTATTATTTTTTTAATTTATTTTTGACATGTTTGGTTTTCAGCATTGATTTTC
>JAQQSZ010010033.1:0-12615 GCA_028646595.1 Phalanger gymnotis
GGCTTTTTTTGAGAGACTTTCTCCAGCAGGACGATTCCAGTCTGCTTTCCAATGGAGAAGAAATGCCCTTATCAGACTGCAGAATTAGCTCAACATCTTACCTCACAGTACTCGGTGATGATGCAGAAATTATCTTGTTCCACAAAGCTGGCATGAAACTTGACAATGGCTGGGTGGTCAAGTTTGGAGAGGAGCTGTGCTTCCAAGTTTGCCTGAACTGTTTCATTTGGCTTCAGGTCTCCAACAGATATTTCCTTCAAAACCTTTCTGCAGTGAAAGACAGAAGAGAAGAGGATAGGATGACTAAGGGCATGGAATCAGTATGTATCACACTGTATCAAAATGTGACGGCCATCCCAGTGCCTCTAATGCCATGCAAATCAAAGGCAAGGATCACCTGCACACTCCTGAACCCCACACCTGTAGACCAAGGGCCATTCATTAGGTGCTTAAATTAGGGGCAGAATTGTTGGTGGAACAATTTGGAACTATGCCCAAAGGGAAATAAAACTCTGCACACCCTTTGACTCAGTAATACCACTGCTAGGTCTGTATCCCAAAGAGTTCAAAGAAAAGGGGAAAAAACCTATTCGTACAAAAATATAGCAGCTTTTTGTGGTGGCAAAGAATTGGAACTTGGGAAAGGATGTCCATCAATTGGGGAGCAGCTGAACAAGTTGTGGTATATGAATGTAATGGAATACTATTGTGCTAATAAGAAATGAAGAGCACGATGATTTCAGAAAAACTTGCAAAAACTTACATGAACTGAAGCAAAGTAAAGACAGCAGAACCAGAACATTGTACACAGTAACAGCAATACTGTTTAATGATCAACTGTGAGTGACTTAGCTATTCTCAGCAATACAATGATCCAAGACAATTCCAAGGGACTCAAGATGAAAAATTCTGTCTGCCTCCAGAGAAAGAACTGATGGAGTCTGAATGCAGATTGAAGCATACTATTTTTCACTTTATTTTTGTAGGGTTTTTTTGGTCTGTGTTTTCTATCACAACATGACTAATATGGAAATGTTTTACATGAATGCATATGTATAACCTATACCAAATTGCCTACTGCCTCAGGGTAGGGAAAGAGGAGGGAAAGAATATGGAATTCAAAATTTTTTAGATGAATGTTAAAATTGTTTTTACATGTAATTGGGAAAAATAAAATATTATTCATGGAAGAAAAAAAATAAATTAGGGGCAGAAAACAAACAACTTCTGTTCTAAGATCAAAGCTCACATTCAGAATCAACAGTCTCTTGGTGACTCTCCCAGACTCTAAACTTTGCCTATTTGTTTCACTTGACCTTAGCTAACTTGCCCACCTTGGAGTCTGAGCCTTTCAACTCTTGTCTTTTTCTCTGTTA
This sequence comes from Phalanger gymnotis, assembly GCA_028646595.1. Lineage (NCBI taxonomy): Eukaryota > Metazoa > Chordata > Mammalia > Diprotodontia > Phalangeridae > Phalanger > Phalanger gymnotis. Next base: position 1,377 of record JAQQSZ010010033.1, read on the forward strand.
GTCAATCCATTGCCTGCCCACAATTGGTTAATGTCTAGATAGCCAGAGTCTCAATCCTGGCCATTTGTGGGCAGCCAGGTCCCACTATTGCCTATTATTATACACTGTGTTTTAGTCTATAAAATGTTGAATTACAGTACAAGCAAAAAAAATCCAAGAACGGAAAAGAGAGCTTATTTCCAAGAACCCCACCAAAATTGATTTCTGCTTGCCATATAAGCCAAGAATTATGGCAGAGGTAAGGGTGACTCTAAGACAAAGTAATTTAGAAAGCCAACTTTTCAAAAGTTAATTTTAAGTCAGATTAAGATGATAAGCCTACAAAGGATGAGTGCAGATAATTTTTTTAACCATAATCTTGCCCTGAGATTCTGTGCTGTATGTAAGGCAAATCTATTTGTTTCATACTTCTAAACCAATACAAGTTGGATTCTCTACCTAATGTCAGTGGAACCCAATACCACCAAACACCCAGACTCTACTGAAAAAGATAACAGAAGAACTAGACATTTTGTTAGAGATCCTAGCATATGACTGTCAAGTCAACAAAGATTCATTAAGCACCTACCATGTATCAAGCACTGCGCTAAGTGCTGGGGGAATGTATAGGAAATACAACAGCATTAGCTCTGGCTGCTCTCAAGACCAAAAGGAACCTAGTGGAAGTCATCTGGTCCAACTTCTCCCCTTGCCTTGTTCCTCCCATTGCCCTATTACAGATGAGGCAACCGAGTCACGGAATCACATAGGTAGTCAGTAGCAGAGCCAGGTTTCTAAACCAAGTCCTATAATTCTACATTCAGAAATTCTACAGGAAGAGAAGGGGAAATCATTTTTTTTACTCTGATCACATAGGATGTCCCCCACAAAGTACAGACAGATAGATGATGGATTCCCTATTCATGTTGAAGGTTTCCAAATGCTCCTATTTGCCAAAGAGATTGTGCTAATTGCAAAGAATGGCAGAAACACTACAAAGCCTCCTTGGTGAAACTCACAATAATCTGAAGTTGGTTTAAAGAGTCATGCTAGAAAAAAAAAGTCAACAAATTCCTCAGGGATCTGTGATTTTACCAGCCCAGACACTCCCTCCATTGAGAAAGACCACAAGTCCAACTATGCTTCAGTAGATAGATGGTCTTTGTCGAGTTGCTGTTACCAAAAGTTCATCACCCTACAGACAGACCACCTGGTGACAGACCTCATTTCTTTAGGGTCAATAAAACCGTATCTGTTTCAGAAATCAAACCATTTGATAATGAAAGGAGAACTAAGCACAATAGGAGCCAACTAAACAATAGTGAAGATTATAGAGTGGCTCTCAGTGGCTGGGGGTGGGGGGGCTTAGCCGTTACTAAGGCTACCAAATGCAAATTAGTCCTCATAAGTTTAGCAGCGATATATTAAATGCAACTCTTCATAAAGTGGAATGGGCATGTCTTGGGGTATGGCTATTTTTCATTTTTATCTTTGTGGCCCTAGTACCTGGCATGGCAATTTGCATCTATACAAATTGAGGTGGAAGTTCCCACCACCTCATCAGATCACTGCCCATCCTGACCCCTGCACCCTGGGCACCTTTTATCCATTCCCTTCAGTGAGCTCACTACTGAGATTCCACCCAATTTGCCGAGAGAACCTCCCCAATTCCTCCTGAAATCTCACGAATGCTAGAAGAGGCCCCAGCTATCAAACCGTTACCTAGCCCTGGACCAAGGGGTAGTATGTTTTATCACTCATACATCATTCTATTTCATCTTTGACGTTCTCATGTTAAGTGTTAAAGCTAACTCACATTCAACAATCTGCCTCTCCACTGCCCTCTGTAGGATACTTTAATTTTTCAGAGATTTCACTTCTTCCATGGTTCATCATTAGACAACAATCCCAGCAGAATACTGGCATTAAAAAGGCAGGCCTTTCACCTCATCCTTTCCTGCTTCTTTGCAGAGGTGGGATAGAGTGGGGTGTCTGAGTGTGGAACACTACACATAATGGCAGACATTTTCATTATGTCAATTAGTTTTGAAGAACCCATCTCTTTTGTTATCGTTTTATTATTTATTTTATTGTTTATTAATTGTTTTATTATTTCTATTATTTTATTTGAGGAACCCTCTCTTCTCTTCTTTGCTATGAGACATAGCTCTCTGGGATTCAAAGTAGAAGGAAGGATGTTTTGTGAAATACAGATGCCATAAAACCAAAACATATCAATAATATTTTTTTAAAATAATAAAAGGGGAAAATTTGCTTCTGGAAGGAGTTTGGGGTCATTAAAGGGATCATACAATTTCTTAAAGGCAGTCTTGCCCCCTAGTTAATCCTGGACTCACATCCCAATTGTCCAACCTAACACATAGTAGTACATATTTGTTGAACACAATTGAATTCTTTCTTGCTATGGCAGCTAATGCAGAGTACCTTTTTCTCCTTGGGATGGAAATGGGTTCGAAAGCAGTGCTAACTTAGCTAGCGGTGGTCCTCAAGGGGATAGACATATGGTCTATTATCATTTCCATTCTACAGAAAGAATGTTCTGTCGAGAAATTGGGCAAAACGATAAAATGCTGATTTTGATTATTATCTGTACAAAATGGAGCCTGTAATCACCTGTATCTCTTGCCACATGTTTATGCACACAATCGTGATTTTCAGTAACTACCTGTGAAGCAAAAATAACATCTTCATATCGTTCTTATTGCTCTCCAAGTAATCGGCTGCTGCCCATTGTTGCATAGTTGTAAAAGTCACAGGAGCAAAACAAAACAATACAAAACCTTTTACAAGCTAAAGACAATCTCCTGACATTCAGGAGCAAACACAGTAACACCCCATGTGATAGCTTCCTTCCAAACATCAATTACTGAGTAACAGACCATGAATTTTTACATATAGTTGCCTGAACCCATCTGGCAGTCTGATGATAAAGCATAAATTCAGATTTGTCTACAGCTTTTCAGATTGGGTTAGTGCCATCAAGACCGGGGATATCTGTTGTAATCCTCTCCGACCGACACCAGGGCGGTCTGCCTTCTTCCTCACAAAGCCTGTCACTTTGCGAAGCTGACAGTCAGTCTCCTCCATTATAGATCGCTTCATATGAGATGTGCAGAAGCCAAAGCCAGAAATAAAAACTTGACGCATCAAGGATAGCTTGTCATTGGCTCGGTGACTGATCTTTGGTAACACAACAAATGTTGATCAAAAATGCAACTGCTTGGGAGAAACTTTATGCCAACAGCAAAAGTAGGCTTCCAGACAACACACTTGGAGCATGGAGCCCTCTATACTTTTTTTTTCCCTTATGATTTAAAAAAAAAAGTCTAGTTTTCTTCCAATACCCTAGTTTTTCTGTTTGAAAGTGGCAAGATGACAAATTTCATAAAGTACTTTGGAAATCAATGGATTGAGAATTTTTCTTCCTTGAAATCCAGTTTCTAATTTTAAATCCACGTAACCAGCACTTAGGACAGTGCCTGGCACATGCTAGGTGCTTAAATAAATGTGTATTGATCACTGTTTATTGTTTATTGATTAGAGTTTGTTGATTGATATCACCATCAATCAACAAGCATTTATTAAGCACTGGCTGCATGCCAGGTACTATGCTCATCATGATCATGAATCAAACAGAATTTATTAATTGTCTAATATCTGCCAGGTATAGTTGCTTATCATCGTCAACATCATTGATTGACAATCAATTAAGAACTTCATTGCTGTCCAGTCATTTCAGTCACTTTTAACTCTTGGTGGCCCCAAATGGGGTCTTCTTGGCAAAGACACTGGAGTGGTTTGCCATTTCCTTCTTCAGCTCATTTGACAGATGAGGAAACTGAGGCCAACAGGGTTAACGGACTTACCTAGAGCTACACAGCCAGTAAGAATCTAAGGCTGGATTTGAACTCAGGAAGATGAGTCTTCCTGACTCCAGGCATGACACTCTATCCACTGTGCCACCTAGCTGCCCTAAGAATCTACTGTGTGCCAAATATTGTTCTATCATAAAGCAACAAGCATTTATTAAGTGCTACCTGTGTGCCAGGTATTGTACTCATGACCATCATCCAGCTGCAAGGCTTTTCTCTCATGTAATAGTATGGATCTCCATTGAATGCACCTCTGATGATGACTGAAGAGCCTGAAAAAAAGACCTATGAGGAAACTTACAAGAATAATAGCTAATATCAATCGCTAACATTCATACAGTGCTAAGCCCTCTACAAACTTCGTCTCATTTTACCCTCACAACAAGCTTGGGAGGTAGGCAGCCTCATTTTACAGATGAGGAAGCTGAGGCAGACAGGATGAGGAACCAGGGCGACCCAGCCTGGAGAGAATACCGAGGAATGAGAGGAGAGTCCTTCACCCCCCTGACTTTATGTGAAGGAAACATGGGCAGGGAGGAAGGCAGACCAAAGGTGAATATGCTGGCTTTTTCTCCCCAACAGAATATAAGATCCCTGGAGGAAGGGCCTGTTTTTCCTTCTGTTGCTGAATCCTAGACAGCTGGATGGCACAACGAGTCGCCAGAGCCAGATCTGGCATCAAGAGGGCCCAAGGTCAAATCCAAACTCAGGCACTTACTAGCTGTGCGAACCTGGGCAAGTCACTTAACCTCTAGGCCTACCAGGGTTTCCATAAAATGGAAATAAACAATAGCACCTACTTCCAAGATTGTAGCAAGGATAAAATGAGATACCTGTAAAGTGCTTTACAAACCTTAGAGTGCCATGTAAATTCCATTATCATTACTGTTGTGGCCACACTCAGTACCTCCCACGGCGCTCTGTCCATCATATCTGCTTAATAAATGTTAATTGAATTGTATAGTACAAGCTCCTTTCCAAAAGAATTTTCATAACATAAATAATAACATCCAGCTAGCAGGCAAACAACTGATCTAAATGACTTACATACAGCTACCTCTTTGATGAATAATAGTCTATGCCCCTATAATTTAATATTGTGTGGAAATTTGATTTTTCTAAATTTATTTCTTAAAAGTTAAACTTTACCACAGCACAGTGAGACAAAGGGCTTATTTTCCCCAATGGCACCTATTGACGTGGTAAAGAAATATTCTTCAGGTTGATATATGATACTGATAAAGAAAATCATATAAATTCCTGGGCCCCAAAAGCCAATTTTCTTCCCTCTCTGACTGTAAACACTTTAAAATAAGTGTCTTTATCCCTAGCACTTAGCACAGGGCTAGCACATAGTAGGCACTTAATAAACGTTCGTTAGGTCTCTCTGACTCTGAACATAAGAGAAGAAATAAACAACTTCAATGAACTAAAATTCATTTTGCTTTCTTCTCTTTCCATCACCTCCAATACACTTTTACTGATGAAGAGTTTAGAGATCCCAGAATTCCTGGTTGCCTTCTTCCTTAGGGAGGAATGATGTACTGAATTAGTCAACAAGCTAAGATCACAGAGGCCAGCCTGTCTTTAAAATGTGTTGTTTCCATATTTCAGCTACAATTGGAGATAGGGACACTAAGTTCCCCCAAGCCTCCTCACACAGTTTCCAAATCTCAAGGATCAGAAAATCTACTTCAAATGAAAAGGGGCTTCTCAGAGTGATCTGATTTTGCCTCAGAGGTTTGGAGTCTTAAATGATGCTACATCCTATCAATCAATTAACAGGCACACATTTAGGGTCAGGAGGTTGATTCCAACCATTGGCATGGATATTGCATTGGCATCTCGAATTCATTATGTCCAAGACAAAATGTATTATCTTTCCCTTACCTCCAACCTGTTCCTACTCCAAAAGCCTCCATTTGCTGAGGGCAACATTTTTTCCCATCACCTACATTCATAGCTTTATTGTCATTTTTGAGTGTCTCCCCTCTCTCAACCCACATATCTAATATCAGTCACTTGTCTTGTTGATTTTCAACTCCAAAACAGCTCCCGTATCTATGTCCTTTCCATTTACACAGTACCACTGTAGGTCACACCTCCATTGAACTTCATTCAACTGTTTTAGAAAGTCTCCTGGACTCCAATCTTTCTCCTTACTAATATGTCCTTGATAAAGCTTTCAGAATGCCTTTCCTAAAGCGAAGGTCTGGTCATTTCAACATTCTATGCGGCTCCATGTTGTCTTTAGGATAAAATTCAAACTCCTCTGAGTCTGGTCCTCCATAATCTGGCTACAACCTACCTTCACATCATTCCTGTCAAAGACGGTTCTAATGCCCACACTCTCCTTCCTCAGATTCAGTGTTGGTTTGTATGGAGACCCTCACAAGTCATTCAGCAGTTAACAAAAGGAAATTTACTTTGCCCTAACACAGCAAGGCTAAGCAACAAGGATACAATGGTCCTTGGCTTCTTTCATCTAACTTCATGTTGAACTGCATCTGGTCATCAGGAAAGAATGTGGCAACTCATGTGGTCTTCAGAAATCCACCAAGTAGGAGAGGCTCCAACTGCAAATGTGTGGAACTTTTTATGCCCTTGGGTAATCAGGAAGCAGCATCAGGAAAATGGGCCAATCATATCCTGACACCATTTTGTTCCCTCTTAGAGAAAACTCACAAGATAGAAAGAGGAGGGGTGGGACTAACCTAATATTGTGAGAAGACAATAATAGATATTGGTCCTATCACAACTGCCCTAAATGCACTCTACATCCCAGCCAAAGGGCACCATTAATTGTACCCCCTCCCTTTAACACTTCATCTCCCATGCATTTGCACAAGCCTTCTTTTTGGCCAGGAGGGCGGGCTCAGCTCAGGTGCTATCTCTGTGAAGCCTTCTGGATTCCCCCAGTTGTTGGTTCTTAGTCCCTCCTTAGACTATTTCGCTTTTATTTACCTGCGTAGGTGCTGGAAGCACCTAGAGGGCAGAGCCTACTTTGCTTTTCTCTTTGTGTCCACAGCACAAACACCAGGCATTGCTCATAACAGGAATTTAATGTTTGTTGAATTGGAGGTATTTTCAAAAGATCAATCTATAATAAACACATAATTCTGTTTCCCATTTATTCCTTCCTCCTTTCATCCATACTCAACTTTAGTAGGACACAAATAAAAGACAATTTTGTCTTACATTTAATGTTCTTTATCTACTATGCCACACTGTGTCTCACTTCATTTATGTACCTGGATAAACAGCTTAGACAGAGCAATATCAAGACCATTATTGAGTGATAAAGCTACGAATCAACCGTGGCCTACAACATACACTCTTTCGTATAATTCCAAAGCATGTTATTTATTTTCCAGTGTCATTAGTTGATATCAGTCAAGGTTATTCAGAGGTGATATGCAAGGAATTAGAAAAATGAGCAAAGAGATTCTCATTTGGGAATCTGTGATTTGACAGAGCAAGGCTAAAAATTCAATACTGTTTCTATCACATGCCAGGACAACATATGAGATTATGCTAATTGCCTTTTTTAAAGTATTTTAAGGGATCAGAAGGTACACAGTAAATAGAAATTTCAGCCATGGAAGGAGTTACAATGAACCATAAACTGAATGAATCAGAAACACCTAATAATCATGTCATTCCTAAAATTTCACTCTGTTGAGACATACAGAATCTGCTCAGCACCGTGTCCCTAGGCTTAACACAGAGCTGAGAACCCACGAGAGGCACCCTGTTAGGTGAATGAAGTTGGGTAGCCATAGCCCATGAAAGCACAGTATTGACTTCATAATGAACCATATCCAACCCTAGTTCAGAAAGAGGAGGGAGGGCAGAGAGGGTGATTTAGATATATTTAGAATCCTTGGAGAAAGGAAGTAGGAAGGAGAAAAGGTATATACATATATATACACATATATATGTATGTATTTATACATATACATACATATATATACACACACACACACATTTTAGTTTCTTTTGCAGAAAAAAAAATTTAAAGGGATAGCCTACCATATCATTTTAGAATCTAAAAGGGACATGAAAGATTACTAATAAACCAGCTGCTAAAACTATAGAAAGCTACATTACAAATACATGTTTACTTTGCATTTCATGCATCTCTTGCATAAAAAATAACTATTGTTCCCTTCTTTTCTTATGCCACAGATTTAACAGAGGTTCAAGACTTCTCTTTTGAGTAGAACTCCTCGGTGAAGGTGTTTAATAAATGTTTGATTAACGAATGACTGAATGATGAAGCTAATAATAGCTCATTTAATATAGCGGATGACCAATGGTACAATGGAAAAGAGTGGGCGAACTCAGAGTCCCAAGACCCAAGTTAAAATGCTGGCTCTTACACTTAATAGCTAGACGACCTTGGATAAGGTTTCCTCATCTGTAAAACAAGGGGGTTGAACTAGACGCTCTAAAGTCTCTTCCAACTCTAGACCAATGATGCTATAGTCCCACAGAGCAGCTGGTAAATGAATGGGTCCTTAAAGATCAGGTAGTCCGACCTCCCAAGGAACGCAGCAATCCTCTTCTAAGAAGGGAGCATGGGGGCAGTGATGGGGCACAATCAAGAAGTAGAAAGGGCTAACATAAAGACAGTAGTGAACTGGGAGCGAGATTACTGGAGTTCTAGTCCTGACTCTGCCTCTGAGTAGCTGTGGGACATGAGGCAAGTCACAACCTCTCTAGCCTTCCGGGTTCCTTATCTGGAAGCCTTGCGTGTCTTCTAGTCATGCCCTCACCTCCATTCTATGCAGGCATCCCCTCTGCTAGAGGTACCTGTCACCCTCGGCTTAAGCGTTTCCAAAGACGAGAACTCGAAAGCTAATGAAGCAATCCATTCTATTTTTAGACATTACTAATTGTCGGACACTTCTCCTTGTTACTGTCATTCGGTCGTGTCCTACTCTTTGTGTCCCAAAAGGCCTTAGCATACCAGGTCCTTCTAATCTCCACTGTCTCCCAAAGTCTGTCCAAGTTCACCTTCATTGTTCCCATGACACTGTCCATTCATCTCATCCTCTGCCATCCCCTTCTCCTTTTGCCTTCTATCTTCCCCAACATTAGGGTCTTTTCCAATGAGTCCCATCTCGTTATGTGGCCAAAGTATTTAAGCTTCAGTATTTGTCCTTCCAATGAACAGGCTGAATTAGTTTCCTTAAGTACTGACGAATCTACCCTTGCTGTTCAAGGGACTCTTAAAAGTCCTCTCCAGCGCCACAATTTCAAAGTATCAATATTGCAACACTCAGCTTTCTTTATAGTCCAACTCTCGCGGACATCATCTTTCAGGATTTTTAAATAGTTCAGCTGGAATTCCATCCCCTCCATTGGCCTTACCATTAGCAATGCTTCCTAAAGCCCACTTGATTTCATTCTCCAGGATGTCTGTCTCTAGAACAATAACCACACAACCGTGGTTATGAGTGATGTGAACATTTTTCTCCTATGGTTCTTCTGTATTTTCTTACCACCTCTTCTTGATCTCTTTGATTTAAAAGTCCCTAACATTTTTATCTTTTAACATGCCTTTTTTTGACTGAGCAATGAATTTCTTTCTTTTTGAAATTTTATTTTTAGTTTAAAACATTCAGTTCCTCAAATTTTTGAGTTTCAAATTTTCTCCCCTTCCCTCTCCCCCCTCCCCACCCAAGAGAGCAGGCAATCGGAAACCGTCACGCTAAACATATTTTCACAATAGTCAAGTTGTAAAGAATTATAACCAATGGAATGAACCATGATAAAGAAGAAACAAAACAGAAACAAAAAAAAGGGAGCAAATAGCTTGCTTCAATCTGCATTCAGACTATATACTTCTTTCTCTGGATGTGAATCGCTTTTTCCATCATGAGTCTTTTGGAGTTGTCTTACAACCTTCCATTGCTGAGAAGAGCAACATGCCTGTTCTTGCATGAAACATTCTCTTGATATCTCTACTCTTCTTGAAGAGATCTCTTACCTTTCTCATTCTATTGTTTTCTTCTATTTGTTTACATTGTTTATTTAAGAAAATCTTCTGCTAAAAGATAAAAATAACGTTGTTGAAAAAAGCGTTTGCTATGACCAGTGAGTTACCTTGACAAAACTCTATTAGTCTCTGGACTGCTTCATTTTTTACTCCAATGCCAAGCTTGCTTATTATTCCAATCACCTTTTGATTTCCTACTTTAGCATTCCAATCCTCTAAGATGAATATGACATCTTTTTTGATCCTATTTCTAGAAGGTGTCTTAGGTCTTCACAGAACTGATCAATTTTGGCCTCTTTGGCATCAGTGGTTGGGGCATAGGCTTGTATTGCTGTGATGTTGAACGGGTTTGCCTTGGATTCCAACAGATACCATTCTGTCATTTTTGAGATCATGCTCCAATAGTGTTTTTTTCACCCATTTATTGACTATGAGAGCTACTCCATTTCTTCTAAGGGATTCTTGTCAACAGTAGTATATGTAGTGATCACCTGAATTAAATTCACCTATTCCCATCCACTTAGGTTCGCTGATAGCCAAGATGTTGGTGTTTAATCTCTCCACTTCTTGGTTTGACCACATCCAGCTTGCCTTGGTTCATAGATTTCACATTCCAAATTCCTGCACAATATTGATGGCTGCAGCATCAGATTTTCTTTCACAGCTCAGTGTCCTTTTGGTTTTGGCTCAGCCACTCTACTCTTTCTAGACCTACTTTAAGTTTTCCTCTGCTCTTCCCCAGTACCGTGTTGGACACCTTCCAACCTCTTCCAATGCCATCTCTTTCATCATTTTAATACTGTCCATGGGGGTTTCTTGGCAAAGATACCAGAGTGGTTTGCCATTTCCTTCTCCAAACCTTCTGTCTGAATCCTCCACTATGACCTGTCCATCTTGGGTAACCTTGCACAGTATAGCTCACAGTTTGAGGAGCTAAACAAGCTCCTCTTAGGCTGGATCAAAATCTACTCCCTTGTAAGTTCCACTCATTGATCCCAATTCTCTCCTCTGTAGAATAAGTCTAATAAGTCTAATCCTTTTTCGATACTACCTCTGGCAGGAAAGGGGAGTCCATTGGCAGGAGCAGATCAAATCTGTCCTATTCATTTTACCAGATGATTTTCTAAATTCTAAAATCTCAAAGCCCCCTGGCCCCCTCATCCTAAGGTGAAATATTTTAAAAGTACATAACTTGCACATGCTTCCAGCCACAATTTCCACTAACCATATCTTATCTGTCATACTTTCACAATCTTTCTGCTACATGAATTTAATCATTTCTGCTGTAAATTCTTTAATATAAGTAGGAGCCCTTTTTCGTAGTTTTCTGAAAAGCGTCTCAGATAAGATTCAGTCCACGTTC
>JAQQSZ010010034.1:0-2500 GCA_028646595.1 Phalanger gymnotis
CAAAGTCAACTGCAAATCAAGTCATGTCATCATTTCCCTGATGTCATGGTCCTCCTCAAGAATGGAGGACAAACACAACCTGTGAGTAGCCTCTCCCTGTCTCTGTCTCTGTCTCTGTCCCTCTCCCTCTTGCTCTCCCTCCTCTCCGTGCTCCATTTCAATGGTTGAAGGCCGCCTCCTTATCTTCAGGTTTACTGACTAGATTTCTTTCTTAAAAGACAAGCCTTAAACCCAGTTCACTCTAGAGCTCATAGATTGGATAAACAGTAACAAGTACATAAGTAAGTAAATAAGAAATAACTATTAAGAAAATACATACACATATAGAGAAAATAGATAAACGAAGGTAGAGTGGGAGGGAAGGAACTAGCAACTGGAAGAATAAGGAAAAGATTTGTGCAGCAGTTGGAGCCTCAGCTGTGTCTTGAAGGGAGGGAATCTATAAAGTGGAGGTGAGAAAAAGATGTATTCTAATTGTTAGGGAAGGCCAGTGCACAATCATAGAGACAAGAGACATGGTGTGTGTGAGGAACACACCCCTGCTCTCAAAAATAACGTACAATGAGCCAGAAGAGATAAGAATGGGGCCAGATTGAGAAAGGCTTTAAAAAATAAACAAAGCAGTTACATTTTATGTTGGAAGGAATAGGGAGCCACTAGAGTTTACAGAGTATGGAAGTAACAGGACCCTTTGAAACACCTTAACACCAATCTCTCCTTCTCTCTGAGCATCCTTACCTTTCCTTGGTCTTGCATGTATAATTTAGATTATGAGGGAGTTGGGTAGAGACAACACTGGTTCTATTAAATCTAGATTTCATAAGGTCTTTGAAAACATGACTATAGGAGGATGAGAGGTTTGATTTTGAAATGGAGGGAAAGGAGATCGCTCCTCACCTATCACTCTTCTGACTCTGCTCAGCCTACCATGATAAGCCTTTGGCCTCTGATTGCCGGCAAGCACAAGCCCTATTGAGGAAAGAGATCCATTTCTTCTAATCTTACTGATAACGTCCAGTTTGGTGTTTGTAAAAGATGGGTCTTCACCTTTCTTTGGGTACAGTTACACGTAGCTCTATGCTCCTTTTTTCAAGATGATGGTGGCTGGAAGAATTTGTTCTTTGTGCCCCTGTAAAACTCCCTTAAGTACTGAACCTGTGTCTGATTTGTGTGTAAAATAGTTGGCAATCCTCCTATTCAACTTGTTTCTTCAGTTCAAGAGAGTTGAGAAGACAGGAAGTGTACTAGGTCTTTCTTTTAGGATGGGTAGAATGATCTGCTGGAAAAAGGAATGGATTTGGAATCAGAAACCTCAGGTCGAATCCTGGTTCATCTTTCATTAGCTATGGAATCTTAGGAAGATGACTTAACCTCTCAGTCTCAATTTTCTCAACTAGAAAATGGGCATACAAATTCCATAGAAATCTAAGTTGTTTTTTGTCAGGATCATACCAAAGGATCAGAGGCTTAATAGTAGATCGAACAATAGAAGCAAGTAGAAGGATAGACATGAAGCCCAGTCCCCTCATTTTATAGCTGATGAAGTGAGGACCCAGAGAGCCTACATAGCTTGGTATCTGAGGTCACACAAATAGAAAATAGCAGAGCCCAAATTTAAACCAAAGTCCTTGACTCTAAACCCAGCGTTCTTTGTATCATACCACCTTGATGGGTGCATATGGTAAAGGTCACTGGGACGGAGAATCAGAGAGATACCAAGCAGGCAGACACACGTTTCTATTTGAAGGGTTCAGAAAGTCCTCTCCTTGACCCTTTTTTCACCAAACTGAAAAAATCATATTTTTTTCCAGAAATAGGCTCCCCAGCTTCTTTCACATAGACTAAGAGGAGGATGGAGCCCTATTGGCCAGGCCCACCTCAAAAACACAGCTTAGATGTCATCTTCTACATGAGACTTTTCTTTGTCCTCCTTGTCTTAGTGCTTTCACCCCTTCGAAATTATTTTGTATCAGTTTTTTATTTATTTATCTGTATACATTTTGTGACCTTTCAGTAGAATGTAAGCTCCCTGAGGATGACTGTCTTCAGATCCCAAAGCTTGGAATATAGCAAGAGCTTAATAAATGTTCATTAAACTTGATTTTTATATTTTTTTCTGGAAATAGCCTTTTTCTCATCAATAAAGTTGGAATAATGTACCCCAAAGAGCCCAAAGAAAGAGGGAAGGAATCTGTATGTACAAAAATATTTATAGCAACTCTTTTCATAGTAGCCCCAAATTGAAAACCAATAAGCCATTCTCCTAGTGGCGGCTAGGTGGTCCATGGATAGAGTGCGGGATATGGAATCAGGAAGACCTGAGTTCAGATTCAACCTCAGACACTTACACAAGCCTGGATCCATTATTTGACCTCGGTCTCCCTCAGTTTCCTCATCTACAAAATTAGTGTCATAATGACATCTACCTCCTAGAGTGGTAAGTGAAATAATATTTGTGATAGTTTGTTGTTCAGTTGTTTTGTCATGTCTAACTCTTTGT
>JAQQSZ010010034.1:7500-12615 GCA_028646595.1 Phalanger gymnotis
GCAGGTGGGCAGTAAGGCCTAGTCATCTTCTGTGTCATCAAAAGGAAAAGAGTTGTTGACTCCTGTCTCATCAAAGAGGTGTGAATAGTGGAGACTCAACATGGCACAGCATACTCACTGGTAACAGGTCTTTGTCTTAATTTCCTGAATTAATTTCTACACAAGAGCAATACGGTGGTTGCTACAAAGACAGCGGACCTTAAGCAGTCATCCATATTCGTAGAGAGCTGTGTGATTTGAAGGGGTAGGAGAAGCTTTCTCTCCACTAAACGCCTCCCCATCTAGTTGCTAAAGCTAGAAATTCCTTTAATAGGGGATGAAACCTTTTATTCCATAATGATAGATAAGACATAAAAGGCAAATAGCTCAAGGAAGGATGCCAGGCTGATTTTAAATTCACTCTGAGATGTATTTAACTGATAACAAACTCTTTCCTTACAAAAGATAATGGTGCACGTGTGTAGGAGTGGAGTGTGGAGGGAGGGCAGCAAGGGGAGGAGGAAGGGGCCACTTAGGAGAGAGCAATAAAGCACTGGACTCATGGAGCAGGATGAGGAGAGAAGAGGGGGAGGCAGCAATGAAGGGCAGAAAGAAGAGCCTTGGCAGATAAAACAGGCCTCCACAATTGCATCATAACAATTTTGTTTTTACGGTGACGAAGGAGGGGTGCTGTTCTGTACTTGGCCACAAGATGGAGACTTTGGCTTTTAGACAAAACATTAGTCGAAAGAATTCATTTTTTTAAAGGCACCTGCAGACTGAGTCTGGACAAAAAGAAGTCAAAGTCAATATCAACATTCTAGTAGTAGACAAGTGCTGGCCACTTAGCTGAAGGCCCACACTATGTGTTACACTCCACATTTGAAGTCATCCCATGTTCTACTTGTATGGCACTAGTCAAGGTCGCAACCTTGCCAAACACTCAGAATTAAATCTCTCTCTGTTTTCTAGATTATTTTCCTGTTGTTAAGTCTGTTAAATTAGGACCTGCGATTTCACTGGTATGTGGAACCCTTGGTGTAGAAACTTGTAAATTCCCTCTGCTGAAATATATGGAAAGTTCCTTTATCACTGAGAGTCCTAGATGGCTGCTTGGGGCCACTGAAAGGCCAAATGATTTGTCTATGGCCATACAATTGATGTGTGTGAGAGTTAGGAATTGAACTCAGGTCTTCCTGTCATCATGGCTGGATCATCTACTACATCGGAATGTTTCTCCTTCATCCTTATCATCATCATTAGCATAGGGTAGTAGATAATATGCTGAGTACAGAGTTCAGAAAACCTAGGTTCAAATATAGTCTGACACATTTGCTGAGTGACCATGGGCTAGTCACTTAACATCTGTCTACTTTAGATAATGCCTTGGGACTTATCTGTTAGACCATGGTGGAGAAAATTCCTACACAAAGAAACTCAGACCGCTTAAGTTCTTTTATCTTTCATTCTTTCTTGTTCTCAACTTCTATTAAGGTTAAGTCTCGACAAAGTCAGCAGAAAGTGTCAATTTAATGGGGAAGCAAAGACTTAAAGAAGTCATTTGGGGCTCTAGAGAGAGAATAGCTACTTGACGTTGGGTTGAACTTGGTGTTTTATCTTATAGTCAACACATTAGTATTAGTGTGTTATGAATACATAGAAGGCTGGTATTGCAGGTCAGGAAATTCGTGAAACTGGGGAAAAGTGAGTTAACCAATTAACCACCTTTTCCTTCCCATAATATCAGCAGGGATTGTTAGCAGGGAAAGTTTTTGTGTAGAACTGAGAAAGTGTGGGTTAATGTTGCTCCCAGGTGGAGGGATCTGGGAGTCAGTTGTGAGCTCTTCTCTTTGGGCAAGAAGACTAAAGTGACTTTGGTAGAAAGATCCCGAGACCCTGCAGAACCTTTATAAACTTAGAAGGGCCAAGGTTCAAATACTGTCTCTGACACATTGTGGATATATGGCCCTAGGAAAGTCTCTTTAATTCTCAATGCCCCAAGAAATTCTCCAAGACTAAGTTATAAATGAGATGGTGATTTTTATTGGTGGAGGGAGTTTTCATGGTATAAATTCCTTACATCAAGGAAATCAGAGATCTGGCTGGCCTCCCTCTCCCTACCCCTTCTCCTGCGTTGCCCATCCCTACCTTCAGAGTTGCATGGAGACATTTAAAGCTGGAAGATACATTGGAGATTATCTAGATCAAGATCTCTAAATATATTTTTTTTGGTAGATGTAATAGACCCCTTTGCAATCTGGTGAAGCCTATAGACTCTTCAGAATAATATATTAAGATAATTATTTATTCTACACGTAAAAAAGGAAAATTATTATTTTTAAATAATGAAGGAAATGCTAAAGTTCAGTTAGAGGTTAAAAAATAAAAAGGTAAGTAAGCAAATAAATAATTTAAAAGATAAAAAATACAGATGCCTGTTTTTTCCTCATCCAAAATCATGGACCACCTGAAATCTGCCCAGGGATCTAGACCCATCTTTTTACTTTCTGAATGAGGGAACTGAGACCTACTGAAAGTAAACGACTTGCCTAAGCTCATAGGGCTAATCATTATCAGAAATGGACAAGAACTCAGGTCTCTGTTCTAGTGAACTGTATTGGGGCTCAGAGGATAGTGAGTAATGAAAGCACACACACACACACACACACACACACACACACACTAGATCTTTTCATTGTTGCCTGGTTTGTGTGCATGGTGTAGTAAAAAGAACACTGTCTGTGGGGTCAGAGGACTCTGTACTGTAGTCCCAACTTTTCCATTTGGCTGACTATATGATTGTTGGGCAAAAAATTTAAACTTTCTGGAACCTGTTTCCTCATTGTAGAATGGATGAACAAGGAAAAGGAATATGTTACAGCATCTCTAAGGTCCATCCAGCTCTAAATTTTATGGTGTCATAAACAACTCAGTCCAGATGAGAGTAAATAATGAATCCCCTGAAGTGGTCGCATATCTTCATATTCACAGTATTTGAAGCTATAATTATGTAAAATATAGCAATTAGTTCTGGTCCAGTGGAACTATGGATAGTGAATTCAAATAATATAGACATTGCAGAGGGATTTATTATTTGCAGCAATTGAGACCTAACTGTATTTGCAACATATGCCAGCAGTAGGGATGGAGTGGAGGGAGCATTGGATTTGGAGCTGAATATTGGAGCTGAGAATATTGGCTTTGTTACTCGTGGACGCTTTGTTACTCGTGGACTTTTTGTTACATCATCTGTAAAATGAAGGGAAGAAACTTGATCGCATCTATGGTCCCTTCTAGCTCCAAACACTATTATCTCGTCTCCCCAGTGAACTCTAAATTCCTCCAGGGCAAAGGCTTATACTTTTTTGTATCTCCAAGGCATCTGGCATCTTTCTGGGTACATTGTAAGAATTAAATAACTATTTATTGTTCAGTCTTAAAAAAGAGGCTTTTGGAATGGCAAGATGAGAATTAAACATTTCCGTTCTAGAACAGCCTGAGTGATCAGATTAACTCAACAAAGATTTATTAGACACTTTCTATGGGCTAGGGACCCTGCCACCCAGAATTACAAAGACAGAAACAAAACAGAATTTGCCTTCAAGGAGCTTACATTTTGCTGTGTATTGGGAAGGGTAATAGTTAGAAATCAAATAACTAAATGTATGTATAAAGCAACAGAAATGTTCAGGTTGGAAAGAAATTTAATGATCTAGAGGAGAAGGAAAGACCTGATATTGGAAGCAACACGTCAGTGGTGCTTTGAAGGAAGATGAGAGCCTACATGGGAAAAGTGAAGATGGGGTGTGTTCTAGGCATGTGGCATGCATACCATTTGTGCAAAGGTATGTATGATGTAGGTGGACAGCTAGCCATGGGGAACAGTTAGCAGGGAAGTTAGACTAGAATGGAGATCTGGAAAGGAAGAACAATATGGAGCAAAGCTTAAAAAAAACAGGCTGGAGTCAAATTGTGGAAAGCAGTAAATAAATGTCAGGCTGAGGTTTTATTTTAACTTAAAGGTAATAGGGAACCATTGATCATTTTTTTAATAGGGGAGTGAGGACATCACTGTGTTTCAGGAATATAAATTTGACAGCAGTGGGAAGAATGGTTTGGAGAGAGAACAGACTAGAAGCATCAGACCAATGAGGCAATAGCATAAGTAAGGGGCAATGGGGGCATTACTAGGGTTGAGGCTGTTTTAGTGAAGAGAAATGAGTGCATGCAAGAGCTGTTGTGCAAGTCTGTTCATTGAGACTTGTCATCTGATTGGCTACAGACAGTGAGGGACAAGGCAGAAGAGTCAGGGACAATACCAAGGTTATGAACCCAGTTGGCTAGAAAGATGTACATAAAGAAGTTTGTAGAAGGGTTCGTACTAAAGGGAAATATGGTAAATTCTGTTTTGGATATGTAGAATTTGGATGCCCACAAGACAGCCACGTGAAGATATACATAGGCAGATTTAGAGTTCAGGAGACAGATTGTAGATAAGAGAGTTAGTTGCCTGGAGTTCAGAAAGAGAAAGGAAGAGAATCCAGATCTGAGCCCTGGGTGATGACCACACTTCGTAGGCAGAAGGATGATGGTCATTTATCAAGGGGACTTAAAAATGAATGGTCAGAAAGGTAAGAGTAGAATTAAGAGAGTGAAATATCACTGAAGCCAAGACCAAAAATAGTATCCAAGGGTAGGGGGTAGGTGACAGTGGTTAAAAAGGTGCAGAAAAGTGAAGCTGAATGTGGGCTACAAAAGGCCATTGGATTTAGTAATTACTGGTAACTTTGTAGAGAAGTTTCAGGCAAGTGGTGGAGTTGAAATCTAGATTGCAAATGATCGAGTGAATGAGGGGTGAGGAAAAGGAGATGATAAATGTAGGCAATCCTTTCTAGGAATTTGGCTATGGAAAGATATCTACGATGATAGCTAAAGGAAATGGCTGGATCAAATTAATGTTGTTTTTAAGGTTGGGAAAGACCTGGACAAGTTTATAGGTGGCATGGTAAGATAAAGAAAGATTGGAGATGTAAGAAATTGAGGGAATGATAGAGGAGGCTGATTTCTAATACAGGCAAGAAAAAATGGGATCTAAACCCAAGGGGAGGAGTTAAAAAGACAAGGAGAAGTCCCACC
>JAQQSZ010010035.1:0-12615 GCA_028646595.1 Phalanger gymnotis
AAGCTCCTCACGCCTACATCCGCCCTTTCTCCTTGCTAGCTCTATATAAGCACTGCCGAGAGCTGAATAAAGTCCTTTTTTTTTTGCCAGCCGCACTTTGCAGCCTCCCGCTCCTCCTTTTTCACCCATTCCCTTTCAGGCTGGGTCCTCCTCGGACTCCACATTAACTGGCCCTGCTGGACGGGGCACACCATCTATTCTCTGACCACACTACTCAATTCTCCTCTGATTACAGCCTGGACTCTGCCCCTGGGACCCTGAGCTCTGATTGATGAGCTTTCAGTTTATCTCACCTACAACCTGGTATTCACTTCACTTTCCAGTCATGTCTGAACCACTTCAATTGAACATTGGCCATCTCCCTCATCCCCCTTCCCTCCTTTCCAGCTACCCTTTGTAGGCTGCCTTGCCCCATTTGAATATGTTCCTTGAGGGCAACAAAATTCCTAGCACATAGTGTTTAACAGGTTTTTTTGCTCATCCATTCATAAAATCTGTTCACAGATACAGAAGTGCCTAGAATAGCTCTTTTTAAATAGGATATTTACTCATGCTTTACCATTTTTTTAAAAAAAGATTTTGCTAGCCTAGGCAAATGGGCAAAAACAAGAATAATGCAAGGCTCTGTGCCTTAAGCACTTTGCAATTATTTTACCATTTGATCTTCACAACAACCCTGGGAGGTAGGAATTATTATTATTATCCTTATTTTATAATTGAGGAAATAGACATTAAATGACTTGCCCAGGTCACATAGCTGCTAAGTGTCTGATGCTGGATTTGATATTAGATCTTCCTAACTCCAGTTCTGACACTGTGCCACCCAGCTGTGATGAAATATATATTTTAGAATCATTACCAACAATAACAAGAGTCATCTTGGTATAATCGATAGAGTGCCAGCCTCCAAGTCTAGGCAAATGGGGTTCATGCCCTATCTTTGACATATACTGGTTGAGTAATGATGGGAAAATCACTTAGCCCCTTAGTGGCCCAAGCAACTCTCTAAAACTACATATTAGAGAGGAGTTGCCAGTCTGCATTCATGTGGGGAGTTTCCTTACCACAAACTCCTTGTATTAATGAAATCACAGATATGGACAAAAATGACTCCACAAAAGTAAACAAAAATAATAACACCTTACGTGGTATAGATTATAGATTCCCAGCCCCAGAAAAAAAAGACTGCTCATCTCCCTCTGAATTAGCACCTGTAGTAGCAAATGGATGTGTCCAACCTTCATTCCAACTGCCCATGAAGAACTTTTGAGAAGTATCCTTGCATTATTTGCATCACCTGGTCCAGCTAGTCCCAAAGTAGATAGGAGATGGAAAGGCAAGTAGAGAGCAAGAGCGCTCTTTCCTCTAAACCTCAAGACTTAGTGTGAATTGCTGCTGCAAACAGGAGGCCCACTACCTGGGTTCTCAGGGAAGAAAGAGGGAAGTAAATGATATGGACTCACCATGTCACCCATGGAGTGGTTCTGCAAAGTTGAAAATAAAATCTAATCCAAATGATCCTGGAAGAAATGCTCCATATTCTCCTAAAGAAATCCTTCGCCTGTGTGATATTGTCAGACCCTGGGGATAACACAGAGTTCTGAAAGGATATAAACTTTCATGTCAAAAATTTGGTCTTGAATTTTAAATTGAACACCTAAAGGAAGCCCAAGAAGATCCAGAATAGTCTCTCTAGATAGGCCAACTGCTAAAGAGTCATCTCTCTAAGGGACAATGTGTTTTCTTATCTATGGAAAAATAATACAACATGACTAATATGGAAATACATTTTGCATGACTGCACACGTATAACCTATATCAAATTACTTGCATTTTTAATGAAGGGGGAGGGAAGGAAGAAAGGGAGAGAATTTGGAACCCAAAGTTTTAAAAAAAATGTTAAAATTGTTTTTACATGTAATTGGAAAATATATTTTTTAAAAGCTCCCTAAAAAGAAAAGAAAAATAATGACTGTTTTTTGCTGGAGAGTACCAGCAAGTAAAAGAAGTTAAGCTGCAGGAGGTGGAGCTATGAAGGAGCAGTAGTATTAGAATCTATACTAGAATAGGGACAGGGAAGGGAATAAGCACTAATATAATACCTACCATGTGCCAGGCACTGGGCTAAGCACTTTACAATTATTATCTCATTTGATCCTCATGACAACTCTCAGAGGTAGGTTTTGTTATTCTCATTTTGCAGTTTAGAAAACTGAAGCAGAGGATAAGTGACTTGCCCAGGGTCACTCAGCTAACGTGCCTGAGGTTGGATTGGAACTCAGGTCTTCCTGACTCCAGGCCCAGAGCTCTATCCATTGTACCACTTAACTGTGGTAGAAACATGGAAGACAGCCACCTAAGCATTTGGGAAGTAGCTACCACCTGATGGAAACTGAGGAGGATGGAGATGAGGCAAAGCATCAGCCCTGGAGTCAGGAGGACCTGAGTTCAAACCCAGCCTCAGACACTTAGAAATTGTGTGACCTTGGGCAGGTCACTTAATCCTGACTGCCTCAAAAAAAAAAAAAAAAGAACCTTGTCCTTCCTCTTTGCTGGAGCTACATTTAGAGCAGAAATTTAAAGAATAGAAACTGCATAGGGCCACAGAGAGAAAGTGTGAGAAGTCTAAGAAGAGCCTATTGAATCTTTAGGAGCTTAGCTATATGACTTTGATGTATCCATTAATTTGTAAACATAACTCTGTTATTTTGTTCCTTATAAGCCTGAGTGCTTATAAGGGGAGCTGGTGACCACCCTTGGGAGTAGTGCCAGATAATGGCATTCTCAGGTTCCACCAGGTAGATTCCATGAGCAAGAGGAATGAGTGATTCCCAAGATATAAGTAAATCTCAAGAGAAAGCCTATGATATAAAGTTCATTGTTATGTTTACATATCACCTTTTAGTTTCCAAAAAATACATTTCCATCAATTCTGTCATTTGATTCTTGCAATATCCCTGCAAGGTTGATAGAGAAGGTATTATTATTGCCATTTTATATATGACAAAAACCAAGGAGAAAGAGTCAACTAATTTACAAAAGCAAACTCAGTAAGTCAAAACATTTATTCTCTGGCCTATAGCTGAACTGTTCTGGTCTAATTTCTAGAAGCTTAGCATCCATATTTCCTCTGTTCCTTCCTTGGCAACTTGATCTCATTTGCTTAACTTGGGATCTATGACACTTATCATACACCTTCTATTACAATATTTGTTTCCCTACTTCTGTGACTTTCTACCTGTATCTCCATGTCTTCTATGCATTTCAAATGTACTTTTAAATTCTATCATGCTTTCTTTTTTATTGCTACTATTTTTTTCTTTTTTAATATTTTGTTTTTCCCTAATTACATGCAATAACAATTTTAATAATCATTTAAAAAAATTTGAGTTCAAAATTATTTCTCTCCCTCTCTTCTTCCCTCCTTGAGATGATAAGCAGTCAGATATAGGTTATACATGTGTAATCATGCAAAGTATATTTCTATATTCATCTTATTGTGAAAGAAGACATACCCTCCCCCCAAAAAACATGAAAAGAAATAAAGTGAAAAATAGTATTCTTTGATCTGCAATCAGACTCTATCAGTTCTTTCTCTGGAGATGGATCACATTTTTCATCATGAGTCCTTTGGAATTATCTTGGGTCATTCATTGCATTGCTGAGAGGAGCTAAGGCATTCACAGTTGATCATCATACAATATTGCTGTTACTGTGTACAATGTTCTTCTGGTTCTGCTCACTTTAGTTCGCATCAGTTTGTGTAACTCTAGGTTTTCTGAAATCCTTATCCTCATTTCTTATAGGACATAGTATTCCATTACAATCACATACCACAACTTGTTCAGCCATTCCCCAATTGATGGACATCTCCTCGATTTCCAGTTCTCTGCCACCACAAAAAGAGCTGCTATACATATTTTTGTAAAAATAGATCTTTATCTTTTTTCCAAAAATCTCTTCGGGAAAGACCTAATATCCTGCTGGATCAAAGGGGATGCACAGTTTTATAGCCCTTTGGGCAAAGCTCCAAATTGTTCTCCAAAATGGTTGGATCAATTCACAACTCCACCAACAGAGTGTTAGTCCTTCAATTTTCCCACATCCCACCACAACATTTATCATTTTCCTTTTCTGTGATATTAGCCAATCTGATAAGTGTGAGGTTGTACCTCAGAGCTGTTTTAATTTGCTTTTCTCTAATCAATAGTGATTTAGAAATTTTTTTCATATGACTAAAAGTAGCTTTGATTTTTTTTGTCTGAAAACTGCCCTTCATATTCTTTGACCATTTATCAACGGGGGAATGGCTTGTATTCTTATAAATTTGACTCTGTTTTCTGTTTATTTGAGAAATGAAGCCTTTATCAGAAACACCTGTTGTAAAAAATTTTTTTCCCACATGCTACCATTCTTAAAAAATAGTATTATATAGTAAGGTCTTAAACCAAATTTCCAAAGACATTATCCATTTACCAACACAATATCAATATCAAAATAGTCCAAATAATTCAACTACCTTTAATTTTTCTGAGAAATTTAATTTTAGGAAGAGAATAATGCTGTCTTTTAGATACAAAGATAATATTCAAGATTCATCATTTATAGGGCTTATGGTTTGAGAATTGATAGACTAATGCAGACCCACCCCCACTCTCCCTTTTGCACTATAGCACATGTTTGTAAGACTACTGCCAACATCAGGGCAACTGGTGCCAGGAACAGATCATAACTAACTGTTTCATATGGAGATCAAACACATTTTCTGGGGTTGTTACTCAGTGCTGTACTCAAGCCATCTAAACTAACCAACCAAGGTCTTAAAAGGGAAACCACCATTACACTCAAGTTTCCAATATCTCAAACAACCTTAGATCTCACTGAGAGTATTATAATCCATTTATTAGTATCTGTTATACTCTCAGTAGCTATATGGCCTATGATAGCCACTCAAAATAATAGATGACCAAAGGAATTCTAATTTAAATCCCAAGCAATGTCTATTTGCTGTCATATTTTTCTTCTAGGAAAAAAAAAACTATAAAGAGTTTAATCTCTACTCATAAGATAAATATTTAGTAGCTTTATAGAGAAGTTGCTGGCCAACTTCTCTTTCTTTGGAAAGGAAAAAAAAATTTGTGACCACCTCATCTTATTTTTTTTTTAGGTCCAGAATATATCTTTAAAAATCCAGTGCTATTCCCTACACAAGTTTGTTATCTATTGGATTTTATTTGTTTGAGGATTTAAATAGATGAAAAAAAAACTTTATCCTCTTACTGTAGCTCATTCTCCAATAAATAAGTAAATAAACAAATTAACAAACAAATAAGCACCCTGGAGGACTAGAAATTGGATTTACTTTTTAAATTATGACACTCAGTTTCAGAATTTGTAGTATCTTGTTACACTATGAAGTTCAAGTGCTGTCTCAGACCCCTCCTAGGTGAGTGACCTACTGGAAAGAAACCTTCTATTTTCTCGCTTACCAAGCATAGTTGTTTAAATGTACATTGCCTGTCCAATCATGTGAAAATAATAATTTCTAGATAATATATCTAACTTTAAGAAAGAAAGGACAAGAAAAAGAGAGTATAGTTTTTAGTATAAGAACAAAATTCACACATATAAATACAAGTGCTTTGAATATGTGTATATGCATATTTGTATACATACATACACATGCACATACATAAACACATATTAATATACTTCATTGTTTCTTGGATCCTAACGAATTATTTACACAAAGCAAAGGTTATGTGTATATTATATTTGAAAATGATATCAAATGAAAAGGTACAACTGTTCAAAAAAGGATGTTTTTCCAGGTTCAAAGTTGTCATTCCTGGTAAGATGACCCTTATGCTGTACCTATATTCAATGCACTGCCAAATATTTGAATGTATTTGTCATATTGCCAACATAGGAAGTCTCTCCACTTATGTAGTTGACAACTGATCCATATCTTTGCCTTTGCTTTTCTTATCCATGCCTTTCCATGGAATCCTTCACAGAAAATCAGTATAATAAGCCAGGGAAAGGTTCCAGCACAACATAAAATGGTTAAAATCTGAAACTTTGATAAAAAAAAAATATCTGGAGAGTGGAAGCTGCATTTGAGTCCTCTACAAGGAGTTTGGCATACATTTTGCTCTGTTCTGGTGACACACATTCTGGCCCCTTGCTAAAGGACATGTGTGAACAGAAATTTCTGATTCATTTATGTATGACCCTAGGACTGAGAGGCTGTGTCAAAGATGATTGTTAGCTTAGTTAGAAAGAGCCCAGGAAGAGTAAGAGAAGGACAAAGTTTCTCTTCTCTCCCCAACCCCAAGCAATTGGACACAGTTGAATGATTGAACAACAATAGCTGCATTAATGACCTTACATTTTTCTATCTTAGGAAAAATCATGGTACTATTTATACCACTATTTAGTGGCAATCAAATCAGAGGTTTTGGAAGAAACATACTGGGAAGAGCTTTGAATTTGGAACAATTCACAGTGTACTTTTACAATAGTTTTGAGCAATCTGCTGCCCTACAAGTTCTGATATTTTTGCAAAACATCTATAACTCTTCAGAGTTTCTATTTGCCTTGAGTGGACCTAGCCTTTACCAATACCAAAAATTAAGAAATACTCTTTTTTAAAAACATCACAAATGACAATTACAACAAAAACGTTGAATGGTAAGTTTATCTAAGAATTACCACCACATATAGAAGTAGGTCAAATTTTTCAGTGATAACACAATTACTAAAATACATATAAATATCTGATTAAAAACAGCATCTTCGTTAAAATTTTGATCGCTACGTGAGTTGTCACATGAAAGCAACTACTGTACAAAATTTTTTGTTCAAACATCTCTTGCACCTAAAGCACATAGTCTGGACATCAAATAACCTTATTATTGTGATCTGAATATCATAACATAATTTTTCTATTTAAAGTCATCATATTACAGTGGATAAAATGCCAGCATTAGAGTCAAGTAAGACCTGGGTTCAAATCCCTTGAGATATATATGTATATAGATATATAGATATAGATATATATATGTACACATACACACACACACACACACACACATATACTAGTTATATGTCCCTACGCAAATCAATTAACTTAGTAGTGCTCCAGTCAACCCTCTTAAGACAACACAATTAGGAGTTGGGTTTTCCCTCCTGGGAGCTCTCAGCACCAACAAAATAATGGGGTTGGATTAAAACAAACAACCAATAAACCTTTGTACATCTAGTCAAATATGTAAGTGCACACAGAATTTCAGAGGATGCTACTGACTAATTGCATTTATAATAAAAATATTTCTCTGAAATATTGAAATATCTAGCATTAGAGACATTTCCCTTGCTTTTATGATAAAATGTGTTTCTCAAAATCACATCATTCATATTTGAGTATGTTTGGCATCATTCATTGAATGAGCTTGAAAAAGCAGCAAGACATTAAATATGGGTACTTATTAGCACAGAAAGAGCAGAGTAATAAAACTAGAACCAGCAGTTGTCTGCATTAGTTTACACTGTAAACAAAATTTGGCAAAGCATTCCCCTTCTGCCAGATGGCTAGAAACCAGAAAAGATTCTACTTTTGGGAGTGCCAAGAAGCTATCAGAGGTCTCAGATCTGGAAGACATTTGGGGATCATATATGAAAATTATTTCCATTTAAGCAAGTAAAATATTATCATTCCCACTTTACAGATGAGTCTACTGAAGCCTCAATGAGTTAATTATCCATGGTTGAGGGATAACCTTGGTCCTAATAAGGGAAAAAAAATATTATGGTCCTAAGACCATAAGACATCTACTTGGATAATTAATATTTTAATGCACAGTCACACTGAGGTCTTCATTGGCCAACATACAACATTGAAGCTAGTTTTCTTGTTTGTTTTTGCTGCTGGACCTGGAGGGTAGAAGAAGACCTTGCTGTCTTCACTTAGCAATGTATTTGCTTGGATTCATTTGCATGCCAATCCAAAGGATTTGGAGAAATAGGTGGATTTTTCAGTCGAACTTTCACATGATTCCTATGAGGTTTCTTTGGCCGCGTTCCATGAAATGGTTTTTGGGGGCATAGGATCCTCATAAGGAATTAAACAGGGAGAATTATATGAACAATTTCTAACCCTGAGTGAAATATTTGTCTGGGAAACTAGATCACCATATGGTCCCAGATAATTTCAGTTATATTTCCATCATGTACAACTCTTGTCAAAGATACTAGAGTGGTTTGTCATTTCATTCTCCAGCTCATTTTACAGATGAGGAAACCAAGGCAAACAGGGTTAAGTGACTTTCCCAGGTTCACACACCTAGTAAGTGTCTGAGGCCATTATTTGAATTCAGGTACATGAGTCTTCCTGACTCTAGGCCCAGTATTCTATGCACTATGCCACCTAGCTGGCCCTTTGGTCCCAGATGCAGGGAGTTAAAAGAAAAAAACTTAAGTCTTAGGCCAGGGTACTATATGGATCCTTTCTTTGTTAAGGTGGCTCACAGCCTTCCATTATCACTTGAGTTTTCAGGCAGATCTTATCAAAGAGAAGCTTTCTAGTCAATGTTCCCAGGCAGATAGGAACCAAGATGGTTAATAGGTGGTCTTGAAGACATGATATCAAGGAGCTGATAAAAGGGAGAAATGCCTAGAAGGACTATGAGAGCCATGGAGTAAGGAGCTCAGAGGAGAGTACGCGTGCGGTACCCAAAAAAACCAACCAAACAAAAACAAACAACAACAAAACAGACAGTAGACAGAAGTGTATTGACATAACTAAAGGATATCAAAAGCCTTGCAGTATTGGAATGAGTCCTGGCCACACATGTCCCTTACATTTAAGCCCTTCAAACATTTACCCTAATCATGTGTATTTTTAGTATGTTCCTCTTCACATGTTTCCTAGTCATGTGTATTCTCTGAATATGTGTCATCCCCACTAGTTGTATGGAAACTTGTGGGACAGGATGGACAGGAAAAATCTTTTCTTGCGAGTCTATCTGCTATGCTGTATGATATAAACTTTCTTGTGTGTGGATTACTGTGCTCTCTGGCTACTCAGGAAAACAAAACAAAACAAAACAAACAACAACAAAATCTCCAACATATCGATGGGGACACATAAGCTATGGTTTTGCTTTAAATGAGTATTGACCCCCTCCAGAGTGCCTTAAACCTGGAGTGGCTTTTTTTTTGTGGAGGGAGGGGGGGATATATGTGACTGAGGGTACTCCAAGTGTGATTTGGTTCAAATTGGTTCAGATATTACAAGGCTGTATTTTAAAAGGCTTAGTGTCAAAACACCTAGGTGCTATAGGTAATATAATTAATAATAATAAATAATGATAGCTTACATTTAAGTAGTGTCTACTATGTGTCAGGCAATATACTAAGTACTTTACAAATTTATCTCATTTGATCCTCACAACAACCCCAGGAGGCAGGTGCTATCATTATCTATCTTTTATAAATGAGGAAACTGAGGCAGAGAGCGATTATGTAATTTACCTAAGGTCACGCAGAGCCACAGAGTACCCTGGTCTATGATAAAGTCTTTTCTTTTAACTCTCTGTGTCTGGGAGCAAGGGGGCACAGTGCATAGAGTATGAGGCCTGGATTCAGGAAGATGAGTCTTCCTGAGTTCAAATCTGGCCTCAGACACTTACTAGCTGTGTCTGATAGCTATGTGACCCTGTGCAAGTCACTTAACTCTGCCTCAGTTTCTTCATTTGTCTGAGGCCAGATTTGAACTTAGGTCTTTGTAATTCCACACCTAGACAGTGCTCTGTGCACTGTGTCACCTAGCTGCCTGCCAAAATGTAGAAATAAAAGCAAGACTAGGTATATTTTATTTGAACTCTTGTATTCACAGGAATAAAAAAATAAACAGCATTAATGAAATATAATAATTAATATGCAGTCTCCAGGATATAAGTAGATAGCTAGAGTAAACTCTTTGGAAAATACTGCTTTTCAGTAAGATAGGCTCCAGTAAAATAACGGATTCTAATATACTATTCTTATATGTAATTAAAGCTAATTTATGAGAATGATGAATTTTTGATTCTATCCCCAAACTTAAAAGATTTTTTTGAAGCATGCAACATCAGTCAACCAGAAAAATATCTATGGTTGACTACCAAAATTAAAATCTACTCCTTTCAAGAAGCATTGTACACCTATCTATTGTCCTGGGTTCTAATCCTAGCCTTCTCACTAACCAGCTATGTGACCTTAGAAAAGTCACTTTGTTTCTCTGAGACTAATTTTCTCATTTGTAAAATTAGGGGTTTGGAATAAACAGTACCCAAAAGTTTTTCCAGATTGAGAGTTCTATCATTACCAACAAAGAAACAGTAAAATCACCTGAATATAGTCCACAAAGTTAAAAGAGCTTTTCAACAGAAATTTACTTAAGGTTTGGTTTGAATTTGTGAGGACTCATAAAAGGAAACAATCCTCAGATGAAATGGAATGACATGATTTGTTATTTGTCATATAGTTTATTCATTGCTTAAGGATTTGATGTCTTCACTTTGCTTTTAGAATAAAATGTTGACATGGATTACTGCCCTTTTACAAAAATAGTTTTTATTATTTTTGGCTGGAAACCTGTGTGTGATGAAGAATTTGCTCCAAATGACAAGTCAGCATATCAGCCTCAGCAGTGTTGCCTCCTCCTCCTTGTGCCCAGCCCAGCCCCAGAACCATTAATCAGAACATTGGGTGAAATACAGGCTTAACTATAAATAGATTCTCAAATTGACCTAAGTTTAACACAGAGGGAAAAGAATGGGATGGGTTCCAAGTTGGCTGCTCTCTTCTCCATTCTTGAAGATGTTCCAGAGGGGTCACCAGCCTCCCGTAACTTTTTCCTTCTCCTCTAACAAACTCAATCTTCTTCCCAAATTATAAATTGCAAGATAGTCATACAATTTTACTAAAATTCTTACTTTGAAGTCTAATCTCTCTAAATCCATAACAACACATGCAATATTAAACTCATTTGCACAATGATAATTCCTAGAAATACCTTTCGGGCAAGTCATAGAATTAATCATTGGATTAAGGTTAGGATTATATCTTGGAAGGGACCTCAGAGACCATCTAGTTTGATTTGTACTGAACAAGAATTCTCTCTTCATCAGAGGCTCTTCACCTTTTTTATGTGTCATGGACACTTGTGGCAATCTGGTGAAATCTATTGGCCCCTTCTCAGAATAATGTTTTTGGATGCATAAAACAAAATACATGGGGTTACAAAGCAAGCCAAATACATGGGGTTACAAAGGAAGCCAATTGTATTGAAATATATTTGTCAAAATATTAAAAGTAAACAAATTCATTGACCTGATGTTAAGAACTACAACTTTACAATATTGACAATAGCTAGTACTTTCCATAGCATTTTGAAGCATCACTTTCTGTTTCAGCTGTTACTCAGACTATACCATGTGTCTCAAGACTACACATAATCCAAAGGTCAATAGAAAGACACAAGGTGGGTAGAAGTAGGTTGCTTCATGGGAAGTTGTGCATAAGGAACACAAAATAAATTGTCAAGATTATTAAGGAAGTGGGTTGGTGATAATTTAAGAATAAAAGCCACAGATGGATTACCCAAGTAGGTTTTTATTATTTTTAGACACTAAAAGAGGAAGGTATCTGGTGTATCAGCTGATTTTTTTAAGCATTTCTGGATAAGAATTTCCAAGGATCAGAAGTCATGGAGGAGTTACAATCTATATTTTGAAAGACAATTTCTACTACAGAAAATCCACCAATGTGCTAAAATCTACTGCAAATACATTATCCAAAATGTGAAAGAACTCAAGCATGTGGGAGTCAGAGGAATAAAAAAAAAACGCAAAGTGATAGTAGCATACTAAGAAGGTGAGGTGAAAATGTTGAGATATGAGGCCATCTGAAGAGTAAAAATGCCAAGAAGTTATATGTTTTAAATAAAACTTCATATTTGGAAATGCTTTTCCCTAGTGGCTGAACATTAAAACATTCACATAAAAAAGAAACTTGTCAGGCACTTGGGTTTTGTCAATGTTTCCAAATTAATATTAATATGTAGATCAGCTTGGGATGTGGGTTATTTTTTTTTAATATCAAAGACAGCTTCTTGGATTTCATGCCCTCTCAACATGTATCCCCTAAAGCTTCACGTTGAAATGCTGATCAAATATACCCCAGCTAACTTTAGAGAAAACTAAGCAGATGTGGAGTGGATAGAACATCATAAATGCTACCACTAAAAGAGCTGCTATAAATATTTTTGTACACATGGGTCCTTTTCCCACTTGTGTGATCTCTTTGGGATACAACCCTAGAAGTGGTATTGCTGGGTCAAAGGGTATGAACATTTTTATAGCCCTTTGGGCATAGTTCCAAATTGCTCTCCAAAATGGCTAGATCAGCTCACAAGTCCACCAGCAATGTAACAATGTTCCAATTTTCCCACATCCTCTCCATCATTTATCATTTTCCTGTTTTGTTATTTTAGCCAATCTGACAGGAGAGATGTGGTATCTAAGAGTTGTTTTGAGTTGCATTTCTCTAATCAGTAGTGATTTAGAACAT
>JAQQSZ010010036.1:0-12615 GCA_028646595.1 Phalanger gymnotis
TGCTAGAGTTATGGTTAGTTTACAGTCTTTGTTTTTTACATAGTTTTCCTAGGTTATACAGTTTATATAGATAGGATAATAAGGATACAGAAGCAAAAGTGAAGTTAATTAGATTTTCCTTGTCTTAGTTTAGGATTAAACTACATTCTTTTACTTCCCCTACTTTTCCTCTTTAACATATGCAAATTATGCAAATCAGTAGGCCTGGATTCTTGACCAAGACCAGACCCTAGATAAGCTTGAACTGGTTCAAGCAGTTTTGGCCTCTCTTAATTCCCCTGACTGACTTCTCAAAAAGCATGTGCATTTGTGAAAGCTTCTGACCTCTCACCTGACCGACCTTGAGGCCTGGTTTCTGCTAAAGCTGGGGTGGCGGAGTAGGGGGAAGTACACCTTTAGTTCTGTGGAAACAAAACTCCTCCTCCCATTTCTTACACTATTCATAAGGGCTATTATTTAGGCCAGACCTATGTGGTCTGATGGTAGCAGCATACTAAAAAGCAGAGACATCATCTTTTTGATAAAGTCTGTCTAGTCAAAGCTATGGTTTTTCCTGTAGAGCAGGAATGCTGAGCACTGCCAATCAATACTTTCAAATTGTGGTACTGGAGAAGACTTTCAAGAGTCCTTTGGACAGGAAGGAGATGAAATCAGTCAATACCTAAATAAATTAATGCAGGCTATTCACTAGAAGATCAAATACTGAAGCTGAAGCTTAAATAATTTGGCCACATAATGAGAAGACAGGATTCATTGGAAAAAGACCCTGATGTTGGAAAAGATTGAAGGCAAAAAGAAAAAGGGATGCCAGAGGATGAGATGGATGGATAGTATCATGGAAACCACATATATGAACTTGGACCGACTTCTAGAGATAGTGGAGGATAGGAGGGCCTGGTGTGCTAAGGTCCATGGGGTCACTTGGGGATGACTGAACAACAATAGAAACTACTTCTTGTTGTAGCAAAGAACTGGAAACAAAACTCACTCGGGGAATGACAGAACAAGTTGTGGTCTATCAACGTCATGGAATATCATTAGATAAAAGAAATGCCGTTAGGAATTATGAAAGGGATGGAGTCAGGGAAACCTTGGAAGGATCATAGGAACTAACTGAGCAGAACCATAACAGCAATTTATAGCTACAAAATTATAGAGAAAAACAAATTTGAAAGATTTAAGAACTCAGTTTAGTGTAATAGTCGATCGAACACCAGAAGATTGATGATAAAGCAGTTGATCTGACAGAGGTGATGGATTCAAAATATCGAGTGATACATTTTTTGGAGCTGGCCAGTATACAGATTTATTTTGTTTATTTATCTTGTTGCCATTTTTTTATTCGTGTAAATTTAAATGGAAGTACAAATTTGGAAAGGAAGAAGGACAAATAGTAGCAATGTGAAGAAGAATGTCAATGAAACATTTTTAAATACACAGAAGAGAAGAGAAGGAGGTTCAGAGGGAAACAGGAAAACTTTGAAACTAATGTGTTGGAGGTATTATACAATTTTGAAAGAAATGGAAACTATGTAATAGACTACAATCCTCTTTTCCTGTTCTTAGTATCATGTTTGATGTTTGTCAAGTTCAGAATAATCAAAAAATAGATTATATTATTTTTTTTTAAAAAAAAAGAAAAACGCTTAACCTCGAAATCAGGAGATTCCAGGTCCAATATTAGCTTTGCCACGGTGTACCTTAGGCAAATCTCTGTCCTTCTCCAGTTTCCTCATCATCATCAAAATGAATTATTTCCATGAATCCCTTCATTAGAATGAAGGAATTAGCTAGACAATCTCTGTCTCTCCTATTTCTAACATTTCATGATTCTGTGAAGACCCTTCAGAACTAATTACTGCTTACATAGGAGAAGAATTACAGAATCTTGGAGTTTGGAGGGACCTTAGAGGCCATCTGGTCTAATCTGAGTTGGGATCCTGTCATTATCCAGCCTCTTTCAAGTCAATAAGCACTTACTAAGTGTTTACTACGTGCCAGGCACTGTGCTAAACATTGGGGATAAAAAGAAGGGCAAAATAGTCCCTGTCTTCAAGGAGCTTCCACTCCAGTGGGGGAGGCAACATGCAAACAACTATGTACATACAAGATACAGGGTAAATTATAGGTAACCTTAGAGAGAAGGGCACTAGCATTGAAGAGAACCAGGAAACGTTTCTTGCAGAAAGTGGGATTTTAGCAGAGTCTTGTGTAAAGGAGTCAATGAAGCCAGCAGGCAGAGGTGAGGAGAGAATTCTAGGCATGTGGGACAGACCACAAAAATGCATTTTGTTGAGAGATGGCTTGAGGGACAGCATGGATGCTAGTATTACTGGATCATAGAGTAAATGGAAGGCAGTGATGTGCAGTAAGATTGGAAGCATAGGAAAAAGCCAAACAGAAGGGTTTTAAAAGCCAAACAGAAGATTTTCTATTTGATCCTGGAGGTAGTAGGGAGCCATCGGAGATTACTGAGTAGTAGAGTGACATATTCAAACCTGCACTTTAGGAAGATCACTTTGGCAACTGAGTGGAAAATAGATAGGAGTGAGGGCAGACTTGGGGCAGGAAGACCAACTGGAAGACTATTGCACAATTTCTTGGAGCAGCCCATTTTTATTTCTGTTCTAGCCAAGCTAGTGTTGGGGAGTAACAGGAAGTGGGAGGAGTACTCTTTGTGTTAATTAAGAGTTTTAAGAATTGACCAAAAGGACTGAAGAGGGGAGAATTTTCTCAGTGGGCCTACCACTCTGCCCTTTTATGGTGCCGGAGAGACCTTTGATCTTCCTCCATGCCTCCTTTTGTAATGATTTCTACTTGGGGCACCATCCCCAGCCCTGTCTTCTGCAACTGATTGTCTTACAAGATCCTGAATTGACCTGCAATAAATCAAGAAAGTCTGTGATGGGGACTGAACTGAGGACAAAGGCACAGGCAGTGGCAGTTCATTATTTTGTTTTGTGCAGAACTTCAGTAAGTTGGTAGGGTGTGGAGAGGAGGGAATCCTCTAAAAAGAGCATGGTTCTCTCCCTACCCCCAAATCAGTGTCCTGGAGTCCCGACAAAATGACAAAGCTGGCACTGAGGTTCTCTCCTTTGTGGGGGAAGTAACATCTGAGTAGCTGCCACGTGGATGGTTTTTCTGGTCCTTTTAAATGGAAGCAGCTGGTTCTCTTTTTCTGAGAGCTGTTACAGAAACTCTGACAAGTGCATATGTTTGGAGGACTGAGCATTCACAGACCTGCCCCATCCCCCCAACTCCCTTCTCAGAAGTGAGTAACCACTGAGAGGGTTTCCCAAGGGAGATGGCTGGGTCACTGCATGAAAATGCTGCATAAACCCACCAAAGAAAAGACTGTGGAGACTTCAGGCTGCAGTCAGATGTTGAATAAGACATTTTATATGCCAGCAATCACAGGAAGTGATCCAATCTAGGACCAAGACATTTACCAGCTGTTACCCTGACAAAGCCTCTCCGAACCTCAGTGTCCTTATCTATAAAAATAGGTATAACAAAAGCTATAAAATTGGCCAGTGTTGTTGTGAGAAACAAATGAACTAATGTATATAAAGCATTTTGCAAGCTTGAAAGGTTGTCATTGTCATCATATGGTCTATGATTCTATGCTTAGTGTTGAAGGCTTTTCTCTCTTTGGTGTGTGTGGGGGTGGGGTGAGGAGGGGACACAGTTGGGTTGTGATAGAGAAGAAAAAGCAGTTGTCATAACCTGAGAAAATTTGGGAATTTCAACCTAGTGCTCTTTGCTAATTTACTCCAGTAAAGGCCCTGCTTTTTCTTTGGCAGGATGTTCCAGTTAGAGTGAGGATCAAGTACTAGCAACTTACCTACCTTTTGATTTCTTCCTTTTCAGCTTTGAAGAGATCCTTTGAGGTCGAGGAGGTCGAGACACCCAACTCTACACCACCGCGGCGGATCCAGACACCACTCCTCCGTACCACTGTTGCCAGCTCCACACAGAAATTCCAGGACCTTGGTGTGAAGAACTCTGAGTCATCTGTCCGCCATGTGGACTCCCCAGTCCAGAAGTCCCCCAAGCCCTCCCTAAGGAGAATCGAGCTCTCTGGACCCAAAAGTGAGCCTGTGTCACGGAGGACGGAGATCTCCATCGATATCTCCTCTAAGCAGGTAGAGAACTCTAGTGGCACAGGGCCATCCCGGTTCAGCCTCAAAAGAGCTGAGGTGCTGGGGCATAAGACCCCAGAGCCATCTCCCAGAAGAACCGAGATTACAGTAGTCAAACCCCAGGAACCCTCCCTGCGGAGGATGGATGCTCCAGTGTCGAAGATCCCTGAGCTGCCCCAGCGAAGACCGGATGCATTTGCTGTGCCTCTAGCTGAGGCAGTCCCAAAGCGGGTTGAGATCCAGGTCACCAAGGCAGCTGATGCCTCACCCCCACCCATTCGACCTGTGGAAAATTCAGAACACGCTCCACCTTCTCCTCAGCAGAAAAGGTTGGAACTCAAGTCCCAGCCTGTGGTGGCTGATATTCCACCAAAGAGCATGGAGGGTGAGTAGGAAAGAATCTGGGCCTTGGATTTTGGTGTGGGTGGTGGGCCAGAACTGTTTGTAGAACTCTGGAGGAACGGAACATAGCAGCAAATTTACAACCGGCTACCAGTGGAGACAAATTAGAACAGTGTGTCTTAACCCAAATTATAGTGAAGTCTGGTAAAACATACCTTCTTTACCCAAGACCATTATACTCTCCATAGCCATCATGTGCAATAGCTTTTAGGTGGCTCAGATCAGGGGCAGGGGAGAAAGCTTATGTCAGTGGATGGGTGTAAGTGGAAACAATGGGAGGTCAGGACATAAGGCAAAAGAGTAAGTTTTTAAGGAGTAAGGTATTTTGACAATAAAAATGTTGTGGGCTGATGGAAATTTGCTATTAGTTGATATTAATTCAAAATACCAGCAGTTAGAAAACCCTGAATATTAAAGTTCAGAATCAGAGAAGAAAAGGCTGAGGAAGAAGACTTCTTTGAAGGGATTATTGTGAGGAAGATGAAGAGTAGTTGCAGATTGAATAAAATCCTTACTTTGCCACAGAAGAGGCATGGAAGAGGTTAGAGAAAGAATAAAGACATGTATTCCTATAAAGATTGTTCAATGCTAATAATTACGGGAAAGAAGTGTTGTGTAATCTCAGCCATGGAAGCCCAGAATGGTACAGTTATGGAACTCAAGATGTACCAAAACCTTTTTGGCTTTTTCCCCCCAATGGTGGAATAGGCTGTCTTACAAAATAATGATCTTCCTATCCCTGGGAATGTTTAAGTGAGGGATCTCTTGGGTTGTCATAGAAGGGATTTTTACATTGGTTGGGAGATGAGACCAGATGACTTCTGAAGTCCCTTCCAAGTAGATTTTATGATGTTTGCCTTGGAGAGCTGTGAGAGTGAGGTACAGTCCTGCCAGAGTGCAGGAAGGAAGGGCAAAATGAACCTTTAAGTTCCTTCCTAAACTCTAGTATTCCCATGTGAGAACCCTGGGTAGCTGTTGATAAGATGAATGGAGATAAATGAAGCAATAGGAGAAGCATATGGTACCTTCCTTCATGTCCAAAGTGGAAGTGAAGTGGGCAGTCCCAGGCAGTGTTTGTGCGTGTGTTCTACATGGCTCTTGAACCAGGAGATAAGCAATATGTATCCCTGTATACTCCCGTGGGCCCCCAGTTATTCCTCAACTTCTTGGGTGCTGACCACTTCCCCTTTCACTTTAGGTTCCTTGGGGAATAAAGGACTTCCCTCTCATTTTCAGGTTGTTGGTTTCTTTATATGAACAAAAATGCTGACTCAAGTTTTCCTTGTGAGCAAGTCTCTTTGCCCAATGGAAACCCAGCCTGTATCTAGCCCCCTTCCAACCCTGTCTCTGCATGAGTGCTAGGCTGCTCTTAATAAACCTGCTACCAAAGGAGGTGATGATATGTTGTTAGCATCAAAAGGGAGGTTGAAGTCAAGGTATTTCCAGGGTAGGTTGGAAGCAGCAGCTTCCTCCCAGTGGTGATACTTTATTAGTTTGGCCACTTAATTTTATGTGGCTGGATCTTTGTTACTCTGAATGGCAAGGTTTTAAAGCTCAGATCTATATCAGACAGGATATGGCCCTTGAGAACATCCATCAGACTTGATTTTCTAATGACAAAAGGTGTATATCACACAATTGGCAACAACTCTTTCTCTTGGGAAAGACGGAGGCTTGGTTAAAAGTAGCTCTACCACTGCCTGAAATTTTGACTAGGCCCCTATTGGAGGTGATGCTAATGTGCGATGAACCTGTATGCAGTGTTGGGACTGGCTTAGGGTGGGGGGTGCTAAAGGCCTTAGAACTGTGTTAACAATTTCTCCTTAGAACTTGGTTAACAGAAAGAGTTATAAAGTGTACACTGCCCTTAGGTTATAGAAATAAATACATCATCCTCCAATCCAATCCAAAAGCATTTAGGCACTTAACACTGTGCTAGGTGCTAGGGACACTAAGTCTAAGTGAAAAACAGACCCTGCCCTCAAGAGCTGAATTCCATTGTTAATAAATATTTACTGGGTAGTTACTGTGAGTATAGTAACTGCTATGCTCTGCCAAGGGATATACCCTGCAACTTCAAGATGTCAGAGCAGTATGGTCGAGTGAAAGACAGTTGAATTTGGAGTCTAAGTACCTGCCTCTGCTGCCAGTCCGACTCCAGGCAAGTCATTTTATGTTTCTGGACCCCAGTATCATCGGT
The DNA here is from genome assembly GCA_028646595.1 of Phalanger gymnotis. Lineage (NCBI taxonomy): Eukaryota > Metazoa > Chordata > Mammalia > Diprotodontia > Phalangeridae > Phalanger > Phalanger gymnotis. The sequence goes on from JAQQSZ010010036.1 coordinate 6,745, forward strand.
AAGCAAAGGGGCCAACTTAGATTTTTAATCTTTCTTTGTGTCATTGACACCCTCGGCAGTCTGGTGAAGACTTTATGCCTCTTCTCAAATTTTTAAATGCATAAAATAAAACACATCGGATCATAAAGGTACCTAGTTATATTGAAATAGTTATTAAAATATTAAAAGACCAAGCTCATGGTTGCCAGGTTAATGCCTGGACTAAATGATCTTTGCAGTTTTTTCCAACTCTAAATCAGTGATCCTTGGAACTAGAAGGGGGCTTATAGATTATCTAGTCTAATCTTCTCTTTTTTTTCACATGAAGAAACTGAGGCTCAGTAGCACAGCCAAGTCCAGAAGCCAAGCATCCTGACTTCTAATCAAGTGTTCCTTGCTACCACTGGTGAAGGTAGAATTCAAATCCACAGATGCAAAGAATAGTGTAGTAACAATCCGTTATCTTAACCCAGAGTTGGGGAACCTGTGGCCTTGAGGCCACATATGGCCCTCTAGGTCCTCAAGTGTGGCCCTTTGACTGTGGCATCCAGGCTGCAGGTTCCCCAGCCCTGTCTTAACCACTTGACTAACTGAAAGGGAGCTAAGTTTTAGGAACAGGAGAACAAAGTGTGTCTCTGTAACGAAGTTAGGCAGCTAGCAATGGTGTGTTAAAAAGAAGCTCTGCACTTATAGTCACAAGATGGATTTAAGTCCTGGCTCTATCACTCAGTAACCATATAACTATGGGTGAGTCACTTAACCTATTTAAGCTTCAGTTTCCTCAAGTGTAAAATAGGAACTCTTATCTTACTCATGGAGGTATTGTATGGAAAGCCCTTTGCAAAAGATAAAGCATTATGCGTGTGGATGGTGAAGAGAAAGATTTGTTATGCTACCCCAACTGAGTAAATGGAGCCATAGGATGTAATAAGAGATGATGAGATGTTAATGTGTTAACACCTGGTCACTCCTTTACTCTCTTGAACTGACTCCAATTGTTGGATGGAGTGTCTCTCTCTGGGTGAGTAGTTCTACTGTTTGACTCCGTGATCGGTGGATTGAGAGACAGGGGAGATAATCCATTCCTCTCCACTCTAAGAGGTAGAGAGCTGAATTCTTTCCTGGCTGCTGGCTCTTTCAACTGGATCAAACTGCCTAGACTTTTGATTTACATATCCTCTGAGGTCTTGGCTAATCATTGTTCATCCAATGACTTGCTCCTTTCTGACTCAGTCATAGAGAGAGAAGTGTTTATGGGGGGGGAGTGGAGGAATGTTTATAGTTACTCATTTTACTATGACATCTTGGTAAGTGCCTTTGCTATAAGCTAATTGTATCTACTAGCTGATTGTTAAAGGGAAGCATAATGGTGGGGGCTAATGAGTTATGGAGTTAGGACTCTAGAGTACCCTAGGACCTAAGGGTAGTATTTGCCTTCTGGGGCCCCATTCCACTAGTAGAGGTGGAAATTGAAGGCCATGCCATGGCTAATAAGTAGCAGAAAGATAGAAAATCCCATCCTCCCTCACATGAGATAAAAAGCTAGGTTTTCCTTTGACTGATAACTTTGTCTTCAACAGACTGAAACTGACTGTAGTGACTTTTAAAGACTGAGAGGGCCATGCAGATGTAGACAGTAAGGTGAATCATTACTTATTCAGTAATGTTGGGGGTGGGGAGGGAGAGAGAGAGAAGGAAAGAGAGGGAGGGAGGGAAGGAGGAAGGGAGAGAGAGAGAGAATGTTCATACTTTTTAAGGGGATGCTGGGTGTTAATACATCAATGCTTCTTCCTCTGTGACAAAGATGATAATATCAACTAAGTTGAGGGTGGAAAGAACAAAACTTCACCCCCTACTCCCACTTTACACTTAAAAAAGATATTGTTCTTAATTTTAATTTTAGAGTTCTGATATTGTTGTATTTGTAATAATTAAGGAGAACTCTAGATTTATTACTGTTAGGTCATACAGAAATGCCATGGAGGTTGAGGGAGGGATGTGGCAATAATTCTTAATACCTTTGGGATTGAGGTGGGAGGGGATGGAGGAAGGAAATAAAATATCTTGACTCTGGGATACTTTCCTTTTACTGTACTAGCCAGAGACAGGTAAGCACTTACCACAGTACCTGGCACATAGTAGGTGCTTGATACAGGTTTCTTGTTTGACATTGAAGAAGCAGAATTCATAATCACTGGGCAGTAGGAAGCAGGGGAGGAAATAAGAGTATCTGACTTGCAAAGAAGTCATCAATCAATCATTAGACTCTTATTAAGCACCTACTATGTGCCAGGTAGGGTACTAAGCTATGGGGATGAAAAAAAAAGGCAAAAGACAACCCTTGCTCTCAAGAAGTTCGAAGTCAATGGGAGAGAGGATATAATCACAACTATATGCAAATAAGCTATTTACAGGATAAACTAGAATTAATCAACAGAGGGAAGGCACTCAAATTACAGGGGATTGGAAAAGACTTCCTATAGAAGATGGGATTTTTTCGGGTATTTGAAGAAAAGCCAGGGAAGCCCAGAGGCAGAGAAGAGGAGGGGGAGTGTTCCAGGCTTGGGGAAAGCCAATGAAAATACCTGCAGTCACAGGATGAAGTCTCACACTCAAGGAACATCATGGAGGCCAATGTCACAGCAAGTGTAGAATAGGAAAGGAGGAGAGTTGTGTAAGGTGTAAGAAAACTGGAAAGCTGGGGCATAGGGTAGAACTGAGATTCAAACAAATCCAGTGCTGTCTTGAGTACTACTTTCCCTAGTCTGCCACATGGTTACATTGGACCAGGTGTAAAGATGACCCTTATTATCTTCCATTACAGGTATGGTAGTGTAGATTAGGCAGTCTTACAAAGCTGGACGTTGAAACAGCACTGGTGATTGTTTAGAGGAATTTTTGCAAATAGATACAGAAAATAGAATGACTCATCTAAATGCCTTCCCAGCCTTTTTTCTCATTTTGGAAAGTCTGTCGTAAACTGAGAAACTTGTCTTTAGGATGGACATTTCTTAGTATGGGCAGTGCTGTTTGGCATTCTTCAGACTGATTTGGATGGTATGCTACATTAGCAAAATGTGGTGCAAGATTTTCAGCCTGAAATGGAAAGGAAAGCAAGTAGATCTAGGAGGGCTAGTACAGTTTAAAAAAAAAATGGGGACCTGCATGTACCATGGGAGTGGAATGGAGTAAGAAAGAGAGATTAGGTATAGTGGATTTCCTTTTTTCAGCAGAGTGCCCTGCAGACTCTTTCCCCTCCCCCATGGAACCAGCTCCTAATAATTTTTTGTGGCCTGGGGCCAGGGTGAAACCAGATCCCTGCTTTACACTGGTCCTATCTTGTTTTTCTTTCATGCTACTGACTCCCTCCTTCCTTGCAGTCCCCAGCTGTTTTTTTCCTTCCTTCTTTCAAAAGAGACCTACTTCATCTCAGTTCATTCCATTATTGTTTCTAAAGTCTGAAGTGGGATCTCTTGTTGAGATCAGAGCCCAAGGAACCTCTCTGGTATTGTAGATAGGGTAATTGATATAAAGTCAGACGACCTGGATTCAAATCCTACTTACTACCTTGCTAACGTTGGGCAAGTTACTTTTCTTGCCCCCAGTTTCCTCATCTGATAAATTGAGGGGGTGGGAGTAGATGGCCTTTGAGGTGTCTTCCAACTCTAAACCTATGATTCTATTATCCTCTTTCTGTTCCTTGTTCTTCCCAGCCCCCAGTGCTCCATGCATTGGTGGGCTGTAATGTGGGATAGGGAAGTGTTTTTGCAGAAAATTTGGGTTTCTGCTTCTCTGCCCTTTCACGATGGAAGCCTGTCTTCCAGGTTCAGGCTTCTAAGCAATCAAAATTTGCCAAGGCTTCCTTATAAGGAAGTGCCTTTTGCTTTGTCATCTCTGGGTACACATTGGAAGCAATGAATATGAAATTCAGCCATGCTCTTCTCCCTTTCCTGTGCCTTCTGCACTTTAAGGTTTTTTTTTGTTTGTTTTTGATTTGAATCCTCCACTTATTCATCTTTTTGTGTATATGTGTGCTATATTTAATTTATTTTTTATTTTCAGTTCTGAATTCTTTCCCTTCCAACAGCTCTTCCCCTACCCATTGAAAGGCAAGAAATATGATACCCATTATACATATGGAGTCATGCAAAGCTTATTTTCCATGTTAGCCATGTTATGATAGAAAAAAAAAAGCAAGAAAAATAAAGTGAAAGAAAATATACTTCAATCTGCACGTTCATCAGTGTTCATCAGTTCTGTCTCTGGAAGTGGATAGCATTTTTCATCATGAGTCCTTTGTCAATGTCGTGGACCATTGTATTGATCAGAGTAGCCAGGTCTTTCACATTTGATTGTTGTTACGATATTGCCATTATTGTATACAGTGTTCTCCTCATTCAACTCATTTCACTTTGCATCAGCTTATGTAAGTCTTCCCAGGTTTTTCTGAAACCATCTGCTTCATCGTTTCTTACACTCACAATAGCATTCCATCACACACATATATCATAACTTATTCAGCCATTCCCCATTGATGGACACCCCGCCAATTTCTAGTTCTTTGCTACTACAAAAAGAACTGCTATAAATATTTACATACATATGGTTGCTTTTTCTTTTTCTTTGATATCTTTGGAATACTTGGCTCCAGAGTTTATGCAACTCATGTGACTGAGATGATACAGTGAAAACACTGTCCTTAATTAGGATTCCTGGGTCTGGACCCTGGCTCTACCACTCTAGCTCTGTGACAAATCACTCAAGTCTCTGCATTATTTTCCTTATCTGTAAAATATTTTCAGTACTAGCATCACAGAGTTGTGACTAAAGGCCTTTGAAAACCTAAAAGTGTCCTATAGGTACAAGTTAGTATTATTGTCCTAATTTAGAAACAAGGTCACCCTGATTTTTCTAGTTCTGACATTCTATGATTCTAGAATTCATTTGCCCAGCTGTAATTGCTCTGCGAGATAGATCTGGATAATATGTACAAATACTGTACTGTTTTGGCCTCAAAGCTATGTCAAAGGTTGCTCCATAGACTGAAAGATCAGTGTGAGAGGGTTATGAGGGCAGGAGGAGAGAAAGTGTTAAATACATGTAAGGATTTCTCAGATTTCCCCCAAATTAAAAGCATTTAAAAATATTCATTTATTCGGGAGATATGGGATAAGGTGTCAAGAATCAGTGGGGGACTAGAAGTGATGTAGTGGTAGTTAGTGGTTTTAGGAGTGCCTCATGGTCCTGTTTCCCATGTTTTGGGAAAAGGCCTAGACTCCAAAGGAAGCAGGATATAAAGAAAAGCACAGTGGTCTGGGCATCTGATGCGTTGGGTTCTTGCTTTGCTTCTTCCAGGAACTGGTTTTATGATGCTTGGTAGGTTATTTACTCTCTTTTGGCTTCCTTTAAAAAAAATCTGCATGTGTTTTTTAACCCATTTAAAAAAAATCTATTCTACCACTTTAATTTTATTGGACTGTTTAACCATTCACATTGAAAATTGTTACTATTAGGCCTGCATTTTTTCATTTATCTTGTGCTGAATATTATTCCTTTCTTCTTTTAAGCCAGCTCTTTGTTCCACAGATTAATTTTGGTTGAACTACTTTGGATAGGCTGTCTCTTCTATTCCTATCTGTCCTATCCCAAGTTCCTTGAATTTACTGAAGTAGTTAATTTCTTTTTCTTCCTACTTGTCACTTTGTTATTCTGTCCATTTATTTACATTTTTACTTATCCATCCATTTGTTTTTAAATTCTCTCTCCTGGATCTATTTTCCAGGTCAGTGGTTTTTCCAATGAGATATTTCACATTGTCTTCCATTTTTTCATTCCTTTGGTTCTGTTTGATAATATCTTGATTTCTCATCAAGTCACTAGGTTCCACTTGCT
>JAQQSZ010010037.1:0-12615 GCA_028646595.1 Phalanger gymnotis
GTCAAATTTTCTATTCAGCTCTGGTCTTTTCTTGGTTCTTGATTTCTCATCAAATCACTAGCTTCCACTTGCTCCAATCTAATTTTTAAGATAGTATTTTCTTCAGTGGTCTTTTGGACCTCCTTTTCCATTTGGCTAATTCTGCCTTTCAAGGCATTCTTCTCCTCTTTGGCTTTTTGGAGCTCTTTTGCCATTTGAGTTAGTCTATTTTTTAAGGTGTTGTTTTCTTCAGTATATTTTTCAGTATTTTTTGGGTCTCCTTTAGCAAGTTATTGACTTGTTTTTCATAGTTTTCTCGCATCCTTCTCATTTCTCTTCTTAATTTCCTTAATTTGCTTTTCCAAATGCTTTTTGAGGTCTTCCATGGCCTGAGACCAGTTCATGTTTTTCTTGGAGGCTTTTTGTTGCGGGTTCTTTGACTTTGTTGACTGCTTCTGGCTGTATATTTTGGTTTTTTTGTCATCAAAGAAGGATTCCAAAATCTGAGACTGAATCTGGGTGCGTTTTTGCTGCCTGGCCATGTTCCCAGCCAACTTATTTGACCCTTTAGTTTTTCGTTGGGGTATGACTGCTTGTAGAGTAAAGAGAACTATGTTCCAAGCTTGGGGGTATGTGCCAGCTCTGCCTCACCAGCATTCCTCCTTCCCCAAGAACCACCAATGAGGACTGGACTTAGATCTTCGCCAGGCTCCTTACTCCTGCTCTGATCTGCCACTTAATTCTTCCCACCAGGTGGGCCTGAGGCCAGAAACAACTGCAGCTATAGTTCTGTAGCTGCCCCACCTCCACTGCCCCTGTGACAGTGGCTGAAGGGTGGATTCCTTTATTTCACTCTGTCCCCAGTAGCTTTTCCCGCCAACCTTCTCTGTTGTCTTTGATTTTTGTGGGTTGAGAAGTCTGGTAACTGCTGCAGCAAACTGATTCAGGGTGCTAGGGCATGCTTTGCCCAGCTCCTGGTCTGGTTGGTCCGTGCTGCCCGTGCTGGGCTCTGCTCCACTCTCCTCTGTTCACAGCTCTGTGCGGGATAGACCTTATCCAGAGACCATCCAGGCTGTCCTTGGCTAGAGCCTTGCTTCCCTCTGCTATTTTGTGGGTTCTGCAGTTCTTCTTTGTTGTCTTTGGTGTTTGTGGGTTGAGAAGTCTGGCAACTGCCACAGCTCACTGATTCAAGGCACTAGGGCCTGCTCCCCCCTGGCTCCTGGTCTGGTTGGTCCACGCCACCCATGCTAGGCTCTGCTCTGCTCAGCTCTGCTTCCAGCTCTGTGCGCAAAAGACCTCACCCAGAAACCATCCAGGCTGTCCTGGGCTGCAGCCCTGTTTCCCTCTGCTATTTTGTGGGTTCTGCAGTTCTAGAATTGGTTCAGAGCCATTTTTATTGGTTTTTAGAGGGACTTGGTGGGAAGTTCACACTAGTCCCTGCTTTCCAGCAGCCTGTAATCTTTAATATAGAAAAGTTTGGCTGCTACCAAAATAGATGAAAAGCAGGTCAGCATGTGCCTCTGATGTAAAAGTGGTGTATAGAATAGCAGAATTAGAAACTAAGTGGAGAATACCAATTGAACTCTAATTAAGAATAACATGTAATATACTAGATATCATTTTTACAGTGTAGTAGGGATAGTTTATTACTATCTCCAGTTTTTTTATAAGAGGAAAAAATTGGTACTTGAAAAGAAAAATTTCTAAATCATTCATGAGTAGAAAACATAATTATGCTTGTTATTGAATGTAGTAGCCCCCATAGCCACATGAAATTAACCAATATCCTGTATTTCTCATTTGGACGTTAAATTTGGAGTGTTATCATAGCTGCCCCCTTAGAAGTCATATCTATACTACAAAAAAATTCTTGGAGCAGCTTCATAGGATCATAGAATCACAGAGGCAGCTAGGTGGCATAGTGGGTAAGCCATTAAGCAAGCCAGTTAACATATATCTGCCTCATTTTCCTCAATCATAAAATGAGATGAATAAATAGTATTTACCTCTCAGGATTTTATAAGGCTCAAATGTGATAAGGCTCAAAACCATTGATGTACTATGTCAGTGCTGATGCTGTTGTTGCTGCTACAGCTGGTGGTAGTGGTCATGGTCATGGTGATGATGGTGATCGTGATAATAATAATTAATTTAGAAGGCATAATTCTCAAACTTGCAAATAATATAACTCAGTAGGTTATTGAGAGAAGTAACATATGAATGATCTAGACAAGAGTGTTCAGCTACAGTCAGTAAAACAAAAAAAAATAGAAATCAAAATCTTAACATAATCAATACATTAAGAAGCATCCTTAAAGACCATTTATTAAAATTTCTTGATTTGATTCATGGAGAAACTATGAAATAGAGAATTTCAATGAATAGTCTGTCTATGTCACATAGGTAATTTAATGTGAAATCCAGTATTTGAACCAAGACTGGTACTTTTCTCCAAAGTTCCCGATGATCTCTTAATTGCCAAATCAATTTTTTTTCTTGATGATCTTTGGTGAGTTCTCTGCAGCATTCAGCACTGTTGACTGTCCTCTCCTCTTAAATATTATCTTGTCTCTGTATTTTGGTGACACTATTCTCTGTCAGTTTTACTTCTACTTGTCAAAATGTTCCTTCACAGTCTACTTTGTTGGATCATTATTCATGTCATATCTATTAAACCTTGGTGTACTCCAAGGTTCTGTAGTGGGCCCTCTTTTTTTCCTATATTTCCTCTAATGTAGAAGCTGCTAAATCTTGTGTTATCTTTACTGCAGCTGCATGATGTTTAAACTGTTTCTTCCTGGCTTCTTGCAATATTTTCTGCTTAACCTGGGAGCTCTTGGATTTAGGTATAATATTCCTGGGGGTTTTCATTTTGGGATCTATTTCAGGAGATGATCAGTGAATTTTTTCAATTTCTATTTTTACCCCCTTGTCTAAGATATCAGAGGAATTTTTCTTGATGATTTCTGGAAATATGATGTCTAATCTTTTTTTTAAAATCATGCTTTTCAAGCTAGATCTGTTCTTCAGGTAAGGTGTTTTTTTTTTTTTTCCCAATAGGATATTTCACATTTTCTTCTATTATTTCACTCACTTTTGTTTGATTGTTTCTTGATGTCTCATGATGTCATTTTTTTCTTTTTTCCCAATTCTAACTTTTAAGGAATTATTTTCTTCAGTGAGCTCCTGTATCTCTTTTTCCATTGGGCCAATTCTGCTTTTTAAGGAATTTTTCTCTTCAGTGGATTTTTTTTTTTTGCCTCTTTTAACATTTGGCCTATTCTGTTTTGTAAGGTGCTATTTTCTTCAGTAGTGTGTGTGTGTGTGTGTGTTTCCTTTAACAAGCTTTCTTGGATTATTTTTCTTTATTTCCCCTATGTTTCCTCTTCCTCTCTTATTTGATTGTTAAAATGCTTTTTGAGCTCTTTGAGGGTCTGAGACCAATTTACATTTTTCTTTGAGGCTTTGCATGTAGCTGCTTTAATCTCATATTTTTCTAAGTTTGTGTTTTGATCTTTGTCACCATAGTAACTTTCTATGGTCAGTTTGCCTTTTTAATTTTTACTCATTTTCCAGACTTTTTCTTGACTTTTAATTTTACATTAGAGTTGGGCTCTGCTCCTGGGGTGGAGGGGCCACTGTCCTAAGTTTACATTTTTTGTACTGCTATGTTCGGAGTTAGTTCTTGGCAGTTGTAAGTTTCAGTTCTTCCAAGGTGGTATGATGTAAGCAGAGATATTGTTAATACTCTTCCGGCCTGTTCTCTGTTCTGTGAACAACTATGAATATTCTTTTCCTCTCTGGCATTGTGACCAGGGTCCTGCTCCTGCTATTTCTACTTTTCACCTGAGATTGTGATACAGAACCTCATATGGGTAATGTAATAGAGTCCTGCACCCAGTGTCAGAAAATAATATCCTCCAATTTCCTTCCTACCAGTTGTCAAACTCTTTTATTGTCTGTAGCCTGAGACCTCTGGAAGCCACTCCCACTAATTCAGTTTCTTAAAAAGCCTTGAACCAGTTCAGGGGCCTTGCTTCTGACTTGCTATAGGTAGCCTGCACTGCACTACATTCTCACCCCAATGAGATAGACTTTTCCTATGACCTTCCCAGTTGTCTTGGGATGGAAAATTGCTTCACCCTCTTCTTTTATTGGTTCTTCCACTCTAGAATTCATTTTGAGATATTGTTTCAATGTTCTTTTGAAAGGAATTTTAGAGAGCTTAGGCAGTTCCCTGTTTTTACTCTACCTTCTTGTCTCCACCCCCTCCATATACTTTTCACTCAATGACTTCATCAGCATCCGTAGATTCAGTTGTCATCTCTAAGCAGACGACTCCCCGATCTGTATAATAGCCAGTCTACAAGTATTTTTTAAGAATGCAATATATTGATTGTAAATGTATAACCTATGTCAAATTGCTTTTTGTCTTGGGGAGAGGGGAGGGAAGGGAGAGAGGAGAAAAAAATGGAATTAATTTTGAAAATTATCTTTACATCTAATTGGGGAAAAATGCAATACTGTTAAGAAAAAAAAGAAGAATGAAATATATTCTAGCAACTGTGCAGAGTTCTGGGGATACAATGAAATGTAAAAAAGCAGTTTCTGTTCTTCAGGAGCTCAATTCTAAGCCCTTTTCTTTCTCCTGAGCTCCAATTTTATGTCATGAATACTCCGTTTGACATTTAAAACCAGATATTTCTTTGGCATCTAAAATGCAAAGTCCAAAATAGAAATCACTATCTTCCCCCTGAATCCCCATTTCTGATGAGGGAATCATCATCCTTTAGGTGATGAAGGTTGCTGTCAGGATAAATCCTGTCATTTTTGAGGATCCTTCAATGTACCATGAAAATATATAGTGCCATCCCGTAATTGAGACATTTCACAAATGTAAATATGTTTTGGAACTTTCTGAACAAGTATAGCTTCCTCTTAGACCTGTGTGGTCTCTAATATATAATTGGTTTTGTTTACCAATTATGGAGATGTGTAGGGACTACATGGACTGTCTTCTTTTTTGAAGAAGCCTGCTGTATCTAGAAAATTCCTTAGCAAAGTCAGTGCTTTAACTTTCAAATTTAGGAAGTATTGAATATGGGGTTACCCACAGAGCATCTCTGAAATCTAGTGCCATGAATTCTCCTTTCTCCACAGAAATTTAAATTCTAGATTCATGTTGAGTAGGAGGGTATCAGGAAATTAAAATTCTGTCTCCTCTACACAGATGATTGGAGTTTAGAAATAGTATCCTAAAATAGCCCCTCTCAGTTTTGTGCAAGCAAATCCTCCCCACTGTCATTAGCCTATGGTGCAAGTTGCTTTTACTACTCTTAATAGTAGAGAAATCCCCTCTTCTATCTATCTTGCGGCACTTTCAAGAAGGTGCAAGGGGTAAAACGGTATTGAGGCTGCAAGAGCTCAGAGTTCCAAGTGGTTAAAATTAAGAGTATAAATCTACATATCTGAAGCAGAAATCTGGACTATTATCAGTTACCTGAACTCCCTTGATTGTAATATTTTTACAAACTTTCTCAGTCTAACTAATTACTGAGAGAGATACTTTTGCTACGAGAGTACCCAATGTGATTCCTGAAAGCTTTTTTTCAAGGAAAGACTGGAACCTGATCCAAAGGGGGAACAACAAGCAAGAAAGAATAGTAACGCAATATAATTTAATTTGATTCAACAAGCATTTATTGATGTTCGTTCTTTTTTTCTTTGAAGAAGACCAATGACATCATGGGGTGATGTCTTAACTCGCATGTGAACTGGATTTAAGTGAGACAGAGTTGCATAAAGTTGTCAGTTTCACCCTCTCTTCCAGAGTCACTGAAGTCCAGTGGCAAGATAATTCAAGATGACTGGAAGTGGTCTAGGATACAGTGGATATTCTTGTGGTCTTTGACATCTGACCAAACTCTCAAGTGCTCAGCTGCCTTCATTGCCATCAGAATAAATTGTTCTCATCCACTCATTCTGCCAAGAGAAGTATTCACGTGTTTGGAATAGACATCCCCATAACTCACCAACTGATCTGAGGCCTATCATTTACTCTTAACATGGTTTAGTCCACCTGCCAGATCATTTTACTGAGGTGTAGCTGTTGTGCATGCTATAGCTTCATAGAACCACAGATGATGGTTGAGTGAAGGTGGACATCAAAGTAGATGAGCAGCCCTGAAAAGGGTTCAGCAAGCCCTCACACCAGAGGTTCTACTCCTCCCTGAACCACATATACCCCAACAAGCATTTATTAAGTACCTACTCTATTGTAGGCACAAAGAAGAAAAAAAATCTGCCTTCAGAGATCTTAATTCTTCTTGAAATTGAAATTGTAAATTCAGATCTCTGGAGCAATACTGAAACACACAGAAGAAATGTTAAATAGATACTGGAGTTTCAGTTGTGCCACCAGATTTGTCTCCTTTTGAATATCACTCTGCACTGTAAACTTGAGGGTGTTGTCTAGTTTGTACATTTCACAACATTTAGCATAGAATGCTGTACCTAGAAATGCCAGTCCAACCCAATGAGCTTTTATTGTTTAGAATTTATGAGAAACCATGTTAGATGGTGGGTATTAAAAGACAAAATAACAACAAAAACCAAAAACCCCAACAATTCTTTATTACAAACTATTGTAAACAGGCAAGAGAATATGCATAATAATTTGGGAAAGAGGTCTGAAAGCTAAGGCAGGAGTGGAAAAACTGTGGCCTAAAAGCCACATGTGGCCCTATAGGTTCTCAAGCACTGTCCTTTGACCATATCCAAACTTGATAGAACAAATTTTTGCAAAGTTTAGATTCTGTCAAAGGTCTGCACTTGAGGACCCAGAGGGCCACATGCGGTCTTGAGGCCACAAGTTCCCCACCCTGAGCTAAGGGGATCAAGAAAGGCTCATCATCTGAATTTTGAAAGAAGATAAAGATTGACCCAATAAGTATTTGTTAAATGAATGAATTGATGAATCAGCAATAAATTAATCAATGTATATACGTGAAAGTTCACTAAGCAACCTTACATATAAAGTTGAGAATCTATTTAATGTGATCTAGGAAATTATAATTGCTTCACAGGGAAATCCATATGTACAGGGTCACAGGTTAATGGCACAATATCAGTTAAAAATGAGCATGTCAGTATATGATGAAAAAAAGGAGAAAAGAGAGGCCAGTTGAGAAACTGCTAGCACTGATTTAGTACATTAAGCTTTGTGTCTTGCAATTCTGTAACATTCAATAATATTTCATAGTTATATAGAAATAATTTTCAAACCTGGGAAATGAATTTTCATTTTGCATGTGTAGACTTACATTTCCCTCAGTTCCAAGCACTCTTAGCTTAAAAGGTATATGAAAATTATTCTGAAATCAAAATGACACTTTGGTAGGCAAGAAATACTTTTTATGACACCTACAGAAGTCCAACTGTATTTTCTCTTTATATTTAATGGAATATATGTGGCAAAAATATAATAGAATAATATTTGTCTGATCATGCTCTCTGGTCATATTGTAAGTCATGTATATTATTCCCTGTTTTTGGAAGGCTTGATAGTTCCTGGCTGCCTTGTGATTTCATAATAAGGTGGGAAATAAACAACTTCTTACTCATATTCTTTATACTTTATTACAAGCCTTTCTCTCATCCTTCTCTTCTTTCCTCCTAGAATTTATTTATACTCAGTGCCTACTACTGATTCTGACTAAAGTGGATCTCGGGGGAATTTCTTCCTCAACCCTGAAAACAGAAAGCTCTTGCTCTGCTGTCATTCCCAGCTATCTTATAGGTCAATTTTGCCTTTCTCTCACTGTTTTCTATATCCTTCAAAATATTCTATTGCCAGACAAATCTAGGATGAGACCAGCACAATTTGTACTGAATATAATTCTATCATAGTAGGAGCAGGGGCAATTAATCTTATAACTAATGAGAACAACACATTGTTTTCATCTAACACAAGCACCTGAAGTTTTCTGCCTTCTCTCAAGACTGTCGATCTTATTCTTACTCTTCACTGGTCCCTTCCATACTTCTATAATATACTTAAGGGCAGGTATCCTGCATTTTTAGAAATATTATTTTCACATTTTTGAAATTTACGCAAGTCTTATGTGTTTCATTGACTTTTTTCCAATGGTCATGGAAGATTACAAGATTAAAGAAACATGTTTTCCAGTTTCAAAGTCCAAGCATATAATGCATGGCTCAAAACTTATTTACATAAAGCTCCTTCTTATGGGTGGAGATCGATTATTCGGTGTTCCACACCAATGTGAGAAGCCATGTTGGCAAGAGCTTGGGAAAATAGAGATGCTGTTCTTCTTACTTCTAGCTTCTAGAGAGAAAACTTGTTTCAATTTCTCTTCAGGGAGAGTTCCTTGAAGGGGAAGAAAAATTACAGGAAGGAACCTCTATCACGTGCATATCCCTGGCTTGTTACACTAGAGATTTTGGGAAATTTCCCTTTGGGTAAGATCTGGAATACTCTCTCTTGGTTGAGCTTAAGATAACTTATTGTCAGTGGGAGAGCTCATTCATTCTATGCATTATCTGGTATATAATCTCAGTTGTATATCTTCTCTGATTTCTGGCTGCTATTGGCTTGAATAAATGGGTTTATATGCTCTTTGCTATGTGTGTTCATCAGAGAACTGATATTTGGTGGGAAGAGTTGAGCTTTGAATATATAGTTTGGGATACTGCTTCCTTATTAAGGAATAATAATGAGTTTAACTTGAACCTAGGAATTATTTCCTCTAATAGTATTTAGGGGGCATATATGTGTATGTATGTACATATATATGAATATATAAATATGTATTATATGGGCATATGCAAATATACATACACACATGTTATACGTTTATGTAAGTGTATGTGTGCACACTTATGTACAATATGTTTGTATATACTATATGTGTATATAGTATATGTATATATCCCCCTAAATATTATTACTTTAAGAGAAAGAATCTCTAGGTTTAATTTGAGCTTCTCATTGCTATCCTTTAGTGGGGAAGAAGTGTCCCAAAATACATATCCAAACTTTGACTCCCTTTCTACCAGATATCAATTCCACAATGAACACATAAATCCAGACAGCTCATAAATGCATTTAACAAACCAGATCATTTGGCAACCAGAAATCAGAGAAGATATACAGATAATATTATACACAATACAGAGAGTGAATTAGCTCTAATTGGGAGTGAGATATTTCAGGCTCAGCTAAGAGAAATATAGATTTTTCTTTATAAAGAGACTGTCTCTCTTTCCGTCTGTCTATAACAATAGTCTTTCTCTTTGAAGAGAGTAAGCCTTTGCTTCCATCTCCTGTTTCCCCTCCTAGAAGAAATAAAAGTCACCTTCTGAGGGGGGTGTTTGGGGGAGATAAATACTGATATTTCCCTATGGGCAAGCAGATGCTGGGACCAGCTCTAACTGGCTTGCTAAGGCCAACTTTTAAATTTTCATTGGTAGTATTCACATATCACATAATTCCACAGTCATTAGAAATCAGACCTTAATTTATTGTTTTATTTGTATAGACTAAAAAGTTTTAATTATGCGATTAAACTTAAAAGTGTACATGCACACATACTTTTTTTGAGAATCTATTTTCTAAACATTTACCAGCCTACCCCTGTATTGCCTTATAAACATTTCTTTAGCTCAGGATTAGTTTAGTAGAAGGCTCAGGGAATGAAGTTACCAAAAGACTGGAAACCCAGTGAGGCTAATGCGGCTAATACTAACAGTATAACTGGAATTAATAGAGACATTTAAGGTTGGAAATGTGGTTCACATCCATTATCTCATTTCAACCTCAGCACACCCAGGCCTATGAGCCATATCTAGACAGATACATGTGGATACCCATAAATTACACGGGAGATATACATCACACCCTATACATACCATTCTCTCTCTACCTTGATCCCTTTTTCTGTCTCTCAACTCTCCTGCAATGCATCTTTTTGACTTTTTAACTTGGTTTCCTATCACACCAAGACCTCTCATTCCACAGCTTTCAACAGACAATAGTCATCTCCATATCAGGATGAGTTATTCATTGGAATAGCCTTTCTGTGTAGGGAAAAAAAAAGCTGTCTGTGCCTTGTAAGATTTATACACCTGGCTGTGAATAAAGACCTTGTGTAGGATCAATAATATATAATTCTATGGCCCTAAGTGGAGAGTAGTATGCTATGTCCTGATCATCTGGTTCACTTAGCCATCTCCTTGACAATCCTTCAAGTCCATTCTTTCCCCAGAGCTCTTGCCCTTTCGCTTGAGTTTTTATTACTAGAGATTAATCCTCACTTGTGGTAAAGGACATGCTGAATGTTGATGGACATAGTGCTGTTTGTTGAAGTAATTTCACTACTTTATTCTTAATGAAAATGGAAAGGAAAGCCCCTGTATGATCAATTTCTCAGTTTTCAGAACCGAAAATGACTGGGAAATGGACAGGAGATATTTTAGTGAGCCTTGACTTATTTCCTTTTCACATTTCATTTTATTGAAAATCCAAAGAAGGTGGAGGTTTTTATTCTTTTGTGGTATTCTATGATAAAAAGGGTGACTAGCAATGTCCTTTAGTAAGAATCATTAAATGACTCTTTCTAGTTTATTTAGGAATGGAGTCTGAAAAGGGACTGGCACATGATAGAGTGTCTCTAACGCTAATACACATTTGGAATAGGCTGGATAGCTTATCACCTGATGAATGGCTGCCTCTTTGACTGCTATTGTAGAACTAGAACCATTTAGAAATGTTTACACATGCTTATACATCTGAAATCTCTCCAAGATCTTTCCATTGCATTTCAGCACAACTGTCTCTGAAACAGGCTCCTCAGCCTCTTCCCTATAGGAAGAATCATCAGAGGTTCTTCACACATGTTCCATTTACCTATTTTAATACAGTCACAGATTTTCTGCTGGAAGTGTACTGAGAGAGCATAAAGTTAAACCACCGTATTTTAATGATGAAGAAATGAATATGCAGAGTGGTTATATACTTTGCCTAGGGTCATAAAGATAATAAATGTCAAAAGTGGACAAAATCTGAACTCAGCTCCTATGACTTCAAATATAGAACTCTTTGAACTGCATTTAAATCTTCTACTTTGTCTTCTTTCATCTTTTTTTTTCACCACAGAGGATTTACATAAAATACAAGTATCTTTCCCTGACATTCTCTTAATATGGTGGAGATTCACATTGTCCAAGAATTATCCCTTTTGGGTGCCATGTGACCAGCTTATGTCTCTTTGTAGGCTAGCTTAATGATGTCTTTGCACTGTTTGGCATGTATAAGTCCTTCTTTTTAATTTGTTACAGCCTGGTGATACCCTGCCACATTTCTCTAATGGCCACTGAGTGATCCTCAACTTTAATTCTTTGATCTTGTAATGTTCTAGGCCTTACGATCATGTGATAAGTTGGATAGACCCCCTGTAGAAAAATTATGGATAGAGGATAAATATTGTGAAGGATGGAAAAGCATGGGAAGGTTGCAGGCAGTAACTATTCCACTGGAACTATTGGAGGGTATTTGGTTAGACTCTCTTTGGTTAGTCTTCATTGTTTTTCATTTCTTAACCTGTGTACTGTATGCCACACTGGTCTTACTTTTCCTCATTCCATTTCTTATCTCCATGTCTTTGTACCATGCTATTCCCTATGACTGGAGTAGATTCCTTCCTACCTCCGCTTCTTTGAATCTCTAATTTCCTTTAAGACTTAACTCGGGATTCAGGGGGCAGAGCAAAAATGGAAAGCAGGAGCTAGCACGAGCTCCCCACCAAGTTCCTCCAAAAACCTATAAAAAAATGGCTTTGAACCAATTCTAGAATTGCAGAACCCACAGGGTAGCAGAGGGAAACAGGGCCCTAGCCCAGGAAAGCCTGGATAGCCTCTGGGTAAGGTCTATCCCACACGGAACTGGGAGCAGAGGGGAGCAGAACTGAGTGGAGCAGAGCCCAGCATCGGTGGAGCGGACCAACCAGACCAGGAGCCGGGCAAAGCGGGCCGTAACACCCTGAATCAGTGAGCTGCAGCAGTTACCAGAATTCTCAACCCACAAACACCAAAGACAACAGAGTAGGTTAGTGGGAAAAGCTGCTGGGGACAGGGAGTTTGCAGTTTGGCCACTGTCCCAGGGCTGTGGAGGTGGGGCAGCTTTAGAACTACAGCTGCAGTTGTTTCTGGCCCCAGGCCCACCTGGTGGGAGGAATTAAGTGGCATATCAGAGCAAGAGTAAAGACCCTGCTGAAGATCTAAGTCCAGTCCTGGTTAGGGGTTCTTGGGGAAGGAGGAGTGCTGGTGAGGCAGAGCTGGCACATACCTCCAAGCGTGGAACATAGAACTCTTTAGTCTACAAGCAGTCAGATCCTGCTGAAAAAACTCAAGGTTCAAGTAAGTTGGCTGGGAACATGGCCAGGCAGCAAAAATGCACCCAGATTCAGTCTTGGACTTTGGAATCCTTCTTTGGTGACAAAGAAGACCAAAACATACAGCCAGAAGAAGTCAACAAAGTCAAAGAGCCTACAACAAAAACCTCCAAGAAAAACATGAACTTGTCTCAGGCCATGGAAGACCTCAAAAAGGATTTGGAAA